>CAEFZX010006833.1:0-18960 GCA_903066825.1 Alfaro cultratus
AGTGTCTCTGTCACTAACGACACGTAATATACTTGAAAATAAGGTAAAAACATTGTCCGTTAGAATGAATGAAAAATGTTTAGATACTTAAATATCACATCTTTACAAGAAAAATGTCAGAGAATATTGTCTACTAGCATAAGCTAAAGCTAATGTTAGCCACGAAGTTTAAAGAAAGTAAAACTCACCTTCGTATCTGTGAATGTATAACGAGGCGAACACCTTAAAACCTTTCTCCAGTTTACTTGTTGGGGCTTTGGATCGATGTACATTATTAATTGTTACCTTGGAAAAGCCCTGCAGACACCCAGTGTAAAGTGCCGTCTTCAAT
Organism: Alfaro cultratus; assembly: GCA_903066825.1. Taxonomy (NCBI): domain Eukaryota; kingdom Metazoa; phylum Chordata; class Actinopteri; order Cyprinodontiformes; family Poeciliidae; genus Alfaro; species Alfaro cultratus. The sequence goes on from CAEFZX010006833.1 coordinate 332, forward strand.
AGATCGTACAGAATTGAGCTGCTTTAACCCGAACGCGGAAGCTGACGTGCAAAGAGCCCATTCTATGCGCCTTGTAATGCGGTGCGCCTTATATATGAAAAAAGTTTAAAAACAGGCCATTCATTGAAGGTGCGCCTTATAATCCGGTGCGCCTTATAGTGCGGAAAATACGATATAAGACTTTAACAGATTTGCTTCCCTCTCTTAAAAAATTTATTAAATAATTTAAAAAATATATATATATTAGAACTGTAGCCAGAGAAGAGATTAAATCCCAGGGTGGAAAAAAGTGTCAGATTTGGTTTTGGCTGCTGCTACTGGAAATATTAAAGCAACAAACGTCCATTCAAAGATAAATATTTTTTCCAGGATGCAGTGATTATACAACAAGCAAAATCAATTAACTATAAAACAGGAGCTGGATGCGGAAGCTGGGATTTATCGGTGATGCTCTCCGTTTCTGGGCTGCACATTTCACTTCTTTTCTTAGCAGAATAATTAGTTTTTATTTAAATTGCTTGGTTTCTTGGAATATTCCACCAGTGAATAAGAACTTTTTCATCAATATTAAAAAATTATTAACTTAAAACAAGCTGCTATTTCTCACTTGTTGTAAGTTAGTCTGGTCTCATTTCAAGTGTACTAAGACATTTGCTAGACACTTGGTGATATTTTATGTTTTTGCAGTGTAAAAACTTTCCAAAGCTTTGGTTGAGCTGTTAAACCGCGTCTGTGCCCATGTCCTTTCAGGTTTGTCAGATCCGGCAACGTTTTCCTGGCACTGGTGGTATGTGGTGATGGCCGTCACCGGCGCCGTGGCCCTTGCCATTCTCCTGGCTGTTTACGTGGCCAAGCTGCGGCGCAAAGAGACACGCTTTGGGTGCGTAGGTTTATTTGTCCTCCCTGTGGGTGGAAGGGAGGGACCCGACGGCTCGGGCCAAACCATAAATATTTTCCGTCCCTTCCAGACTCTGTTGCTTGTTACTTTCTGAGAGACATTTTCTGCGTTACGCCGCCACACTTCCAGTGTTGTTTACACACTTACCCGACTGACCACACCTGTTTTGCCGTTGTGCGTTTGCAGGGAGGCGTTCGAGCCCATGATGGAGCGCGGGCAGCTGGTGGTGAGGTACCGCGCTCGTCGCAGCTACAGCCGCAGACCGCTGGAGGCGACACGTGAGTTCCTCTGAACGCACCTTGAACAGAAACTCAGAGCTGCATGCCCAGACCTGACTCCCTCAGAGTAAAAACACTTCATCCAGGGAGACTGGATGAGCGAGAAACACTGCACCTCACCACGCACAGTGACTGCTCTGTCCACCACAGTAAAAGACGAAGGGATACGGCAGGCTGTTTAACATAAAATCGGTTTCACCACTTATATTTATGCATATTACTAGTCATGAAGTAAACTTTTGTTCTGACTAGTCATAATTCTAATTAAAAATATCTTAAGATATAATTCAAAATGTTTGAAAGGGGCAGCTCCAAGTAAAATCGACCTTTTTTTAGCTTTACATCATGTTTTAAGTTTTTCCCTCATGAAAGTCACACCTGCAGTGTTGCCTTGATTATTTCATGCAAGTTTGAGAAATCCCTTTATCTCCATGGCAACCGTTCAGGTGTGTAAAACACCTGGGTGGACCTAGCCCCGCCTTCTAGATGCAACTCCATTGCGAACCTGAAAATTGGACGTTATGCCGCTAACACTGAGTTTTTGTCAACAACTCATAGACGAAAGTGGTAGCACTGCGCAATGCAAATAATGTCCCAGCCGGAACACAATGCGCTAAATAATAAAACATAAATTAACAGAATTAACGAGGCAGGAACATTTTCTTCAAGGGATTTTAATAATCGAGGTCTTCGAATCATTCGAGGAATCGTTTCAGCCCTAAATTGGAACAATATATAAATTAACTAATATGTGTAATGATAAACCAATTTCAGATACCTGGACTATAATTTGGTGAAACCAATTTCATGTTAAAACTGCCTGCCGTATGAGCTGCAATAACAAATTTCAAGTGTTAAGGAAGCTGAAATGCTTCACACCAGATTTAAATGTTTTACAGTTAAATTTGTTTGTAAAAACTAACATAAACACCCAAATGAAGATGAAACTTAAATTCATGAGTTGCAGTGACATTGAGGACCAATCAGACGATGATTTTGCGTTGCTTTGTGTGCTGAATCCAGTCTGCAACGTTTCTTTGTGATGTTGCGACATCACAGAGACTCAAACCTGAAAACAAATGCTCAGATTTCACCCAGCTGGGTCACATTCAAGCCCTGACATTGTCCCCAGGATATTTGTTATGGTCCTTCTGAGCAGGTCCCAACATGCTGGGTTAAAAAAGAAAGAAGGCGAGACTAACAGGAAGTAAACGATTCAGGAGGAGGAATGATAAAATGAAAAAGGAAGAGTTGGATTAGATGGATCTGATGCTGACCAGACGTAGTCAGATCCTGACGTTCTGGTTGTTGCCTCGACCGGACATACCAGCATGAGTCGCAACATGCCTGTGGTCTGAGCGCATTTTTGGGCCAAGCTGTGTCAGATTGATGGTGTAGCAGCAGCTGGAGGCGATCTCCGACCGTGTTGTTGTTCCATCAGAGTCTGGAGGAAAACAAAAAGGAACGTCTGCCCAGCTGGAGGAAACATCCCAGCAAACTGCGAGTCTTCAAATCCTTTTTTTTAAATGACATTTTATGTTATTTTTGTCACCAAAAATTCATCACACTGGAAAAACACAAATATTTTTTGTCTAGTTTCCACTGGAAATATCGAAGTACAAGTGAAATAAAAGAAAACAAATTTACATGTACCTTTTCAACAAAATATAGAAGCTTGTTTTAAGTAAATAATTCTTAAATATTGATTAAAAAAATACTAGTTCCACTGACAGATTATTTTTCTTATAACAAAAGATTTTTCCATGGTTTAAGTGAAATAATCTGCCAGTGGAATTAGAATTTGGTTGCTAGGTAATGGGCTGGGCTTGGCTGGGGTTGCTAGGTAACGGGCTGGGGTTGCTAGGTAACGGTGCAGTGGAGCATTCTACCAGTAGAACTAGAACTTTTTCACCAATATTAAGGAAGTATTGACTTAAAACAAGCTGCTGTATCTTACTGAAAAGTTACTTCTAAGTCAGTTTTGTCTTATTTCAAGCGTACTGAGATATTTACACTAGAGTCCAGACCAAAAGTAAAAAAATACTTGGTAAGATTTTGTGTTTTTGCAGTGCAGTTTAAGCATTTAACACAAATAAACAAATAAATTAATTAATCAAAAAAACAAAGTAACCAATAATCTTAAACTCGATGTCAACACATTACGTCTGAAATTAACCTTCAGTTCTGAGTTTTAAATTGATTCTTTTAAAAATGTTTTTCCTGTGATATTTAGAGTTTGAACATGTAAATAATGGTGTCTTGTTTATTTAAATTTGAGCTAAACCATAACATGAAAAAGTTAAATGTTTTGAACAGGCAGTAGAAAGTTGTTTATTTTGTATTGGAGAAAAATATTTGCAGTGATAACGAGTAATACTCCTTCTAGGGCTGGGTGATAATCTCAGATTTTTTTTCCATACCAGATCTGATTTGAATAGATTTTTCTTCTTCCTTTCTTTTCTAAAACAAAATAAATAGGAGTGTGTAGATGCATTTTTTGCACATTTCAGCTGTTTTCCTTCAAAGTAAAATCCTTTGTGGTCTTTCCTCCAGTGAACAGCTTGGGCATCAGCGATGAGCTGAAACAGAAGCTCCAAGACGTGATGGTGGACAGACACAGACTCACTCTGGGAAAAACTCTGGGAGAAGGTAAGCACAAATGTAGACAGCTATATGTTACTGCCTTCACTGTAAAAACACAAAATCCTACCAAGTATTTTAGTCTGCTCTAGTTAGGATATTTTCACTCGAAGTTACACAAAAATACTTTGTAAGATTTTGGTGTATATAATGTGTTCTCACTGCAAAAACACAAAATATTACCAGTATTTTGGTAGTTTCTAGTGCAAATATATTTGTACCATTAAAATAAGTTTGTAAAGTAACTTTTCAGCAATATATAGGAGCTTGTTTTTAAGTCAACAATTCCTTAACATTGATAGAAAATACTAGTTCCAGTGGCAGATTGGTTCACTTATGTCACAACATTCTACCCCCAAAAATTTTATAATCTACCAGTGGAACCAGAACTTTTTCATCAATATTGAGGAACTTTTGACTTAAAATAAACTTCCATATCTTGCTGAAAACTTATTTGTAAGTTAGTTTTGTCTTATTTCAAGTGTAATAAGTTATTTTCACCAGAAACTAGGAAATACTTGGTAAGATTTTGTTTTTGCTGTATGAAACACATAATACACAATACAAACACAATATCTTAGCAAGTATTTTTGTGTAATTTCTAGTGCAAATATCTTAACCAGACCAAGACTAAAATCCTTGGTAGGATTTTATGTTTTGCAGTGTTGGTTGTGTCTGATGATTTTCTTTTTACAGAATCATTGTTTTATTAAAGGTCTGGTGTTGCTGGTTGTGTTTTGTGTCTTCAGGGGAGTTTGGCTCTGTGATGGAGGGCCTGCTGAATCAGGAAGAAGCTGTTCTCAAGGTGGCTGTAAAGACGATGAAGAGTGAGTGAACATTAAAATAAATCAACATCCACCTCTACAAATCTCTCAGTTTTAGAAATAAATCGGCTTTAGTCAGATGTTTGCAGAAGAAAAGCACAAAATTAAAATAGTTTGAAGTAATTTTGAGCCAAAGTTCTGGGGTAGAACAGCTCCGCCCTCAAGAGATTTCTTATTAATCAGAGAAAGTGTACAAAGCTTTGCAAACAAAGTGATCGATGTGAACCGTCGCCCCTTCAGTTGCAATCTGCACGCGCTCAGAGATGGAAGACTTTCTGCGTGAAGCCGCCTGCATGAAGGAGTTTGACCATCCCAACGTCATGAGGCTCCTGGGTGAGGATCCTGTCACATTATGCAAATTTTCTTCAAAACTTTCTCTCCTACCAAGTATTTATTCTACAGTTTCTAGTGCAAATACCTTACTACTCATAAAACAGGAAAAAACAAACTTCCAAGTAACATTTCATCAAAGTATATGAGCTTGTTTCAGTAAATAAAACTTAAATATTGATGAAAAAGTTCTAGTTTCACTGGTAGTTTGTCATTTATAACAAGACATTTTCCTCATGTTGCTTGTGAAAATAATCTGCCAGAAATATAATAGAAAAACTTGAAACTTTCTGAGTTTAAATTGTTTTAAAAATTTGCTAGAAAAATTTGAGAAATTTTAATTTCTGAGCTTGGAAAGTTGGAAATTTTCTAGAAGAAACTCAGAAATTTTTAGATTAATCTAAGAAATTTAATACGGAAAACATTTCCAAGCTTGAAAAGTCAGTAATTTTCCATTTGCTAAACAGAAAAAATAAAACAAAACATTGATATAAAAATATAAATAATCTGCCAGTGAAACTAGAACTTTTTCATCAATATTAAGGAACTTTTGACTTAACAAGCTGCTATTTCTTGCTGAAAAATTATTTGTAAGTTAGTTTTGTCTTATTTACAGTGTACTATGATATTTGGACCAGAAACTAGACCAAAATACTTGGCAAGATTTTGTGTTTTTGCAAATCCCTACATATGACAAATTCACTCTGGACTCACCACTCTGTTGTTTTTACTGTTTGTTAATTTCTTGCAGCAGATTTTCTAAATGTTTGGCTTGAAAAATATCTTAATGTATTTTTTTAAATTAGTTTTTCACATTTATGATCTTTGAAAAAGAGGAAATCAGTTTTGGTTAGTAACAGATTCATTACTAAAAGAAGAAGTGAAAGAATGCCTGTAAAAATATAAGAGTTTCATGTAGCTGGTTTTAAAAAAAGAAGGTGCCAGAGAACATGAACAAAAACCCAGAAATTATGGAGCACAGTAGATTTTAGTAGGACTTAGTCGTGATTGAACATATTTAATATGGTTTATTCACCAAACCTGAACACTAGCAAGCGATTAAACAGTTTATTGGATTATCACACCGCAAAAACACAAACACACTTTCCCAGAAATTTAATAGAAAAACAGAAAGTTTTAAAAGTTGTTAGAAAAAAAACAGACATTTTGAGTTTGGCTTCCTGCGTATTGAATGCAATCAGCATGATTAAACGGGCACTGAAATGACAAAGTGTGAACAAATTCTGCAAAAAATGCAGCATATTCCATTGATTTAGTTAATAAAAAGAGGAGATTTTGTCAACATTTTCAATGTGTGGATGCTAAATTTTTTCTTCTTGACTTTCTTCTCAGGCGTGTGTCTGCAGTCGGTGGAGAGCGAAGGCTACCCGTCACCTGTGGTCATCCTGCCATACATGAAGCACGGCGATCTGCACAGCTATCTGCTGTACTCCAGGCTGGGCGACTGCCCTGTGGTACGCCTGAAAACAAACAACCCAAAAGCACCAAGTCAGCAACAAACCAGCACTCGCAGTTTCACACACTTTATGGTTTTTAAGTTCACATGAATGTCAGCAAAACTGGATCCAAAGTTCAGCACAGTTGTAAAGTTTTTCTTAAATAAGCTTCCAACCACTCCCACTCTGGCAGCAGAAGCACTCTAAAACACAAAGTGTTTTTGGTTCCAGCTGTGAGCGATATGCATTAAATCCCCAGAAGAGCTGAGAAACTCTAATCAAAGCAAGACCTATAAAGAATGTTGAAACGGTTATGAAGCGGGCCAACTTTTAAAAACAAGCACACAATGGTTCCCTGAGGACCATCCAGTCAGTCTGCTGGAAAATTAGTTGTAATTGTATAAAGATGGACGCTGGCGCCCTCTGCTGTGAGTAACGAGTAAATGAACTCTCCTTTGTGTTCTGTCCTGCAGTACCTGCCGTCTCAGATGCTGGTTAAGTTCATGGCCGACATTGCCCGAGGGATGGAGTACCTCAGCAGCAAGAACTTCATCCACAGAGACCTGGCTGCGCGTAACTGCATGTAAGAAAAACCGCTTCTTCCACTTTTCTCTCTTTCAGTTCCCCGCAGGCCGTCTCCTTCGCTTTTTCTTTCTTTTCTTAGCCAGAGGGTAAAGACTGTCCGTTACACAAAGCAAAACCGAAGAGACTTGAACTTTAATGGGGACTTATTATCAGATATTCATATTTTTTGTACTTCTGTTTTGGTTTGTACTGTTTCTAAAAACAGCTTGAGCGTTTTTAAGAAAAAGCTCAAGTTAATGCAATTAGTTAATGTTTTTGATATCAGCACTACAAAAACACCAAAACTTACCAAGCATTTTTTGTCTGGTTTCCAGTCTAAATATCAGTACTCTTAAAAGAAGACAAAACTAACTTAATAGTAACTTTTCAACAAGAAATAGGAGCTTGTTTTAAGTAAATAACTCCTGAATATTTTTGAAAAAGTTCTAGTTCGATTGATAGAGTATTCTGTGCTGTTACCTAGCAACCCCAACCAAGCCCAGCCCGTTACCTAGCAACTCAGTTCTAGTTCCACTGGCAGATTATTTCACTTATAACCTGGGAAAATATCTTGATATGAGTGAAATGATTTGCCAGTGGAACCAGAACCTTTTCATAAATGTTAAGGAATTATTGACTTAAAACAAGAAAAGGTACTTGAAAGTTAGTTAGCCTCCACACCAGTAGAGGGCGCCCAAGAACATAAACATAAAATATCAACCTTTTTTTAAACTCTGAATTTAGTGTTTATCAGCTGATGTTACATTGAAATAGTTAAAAGAATTTGGCAGACTGAAATACCACATTTCAAGATCCAAATATTTTTTTTTTTAGTTTGCTACTCCTGTCAGGTGCCATAGCAACACTGACCTGATGTAAGCTATTTACAAACGATGCTAATGATAGTAGATATGTTACACACTTGGATAAACTTAGGAATGATAAAGCATTGACATGTTAATTGGGGAGGCCCCAAATAAAAATCTGCTTAGGGCCCCAAAAAGGTTTGGACCGGCCCTGGGCTCTACTGATGCTCTTCAAAGATGTACGACTCTAAACATTAACAACTGATCAGACTAAAAGACTAATTTAGAGCAACTAAAAAGTAATGGACATGTTTTGTGTATGCTAACCTGTTCATATGTTAGGATAAACGTAATATGTGATCTGTAATAAATAAACATTTCCGTTTCTGCCGCAGGCTGAATGAGAACATGAACGTTTGCGTGGCCGACTTCGGCCTCTCCAAGAAGATCTACAACGGCGACTACTACAGACAGGGCCGCATCTCCAAGATGCCCGTCAAATGGATCGCCATCGAAAGCTTAGCAGACCGCGTCTATACAACGAAGAGTGACGTGGTGAGTACCTGGGCTCACCTGGACTCACCTGCACTCTGCTTGTGCTGCTCACACCATGAAAACAAACAGTTTCACTTTGGCAAAGATCAGGCAAAACATGTGGATCCATCTACCTTTTAATGACACTAACAGGAAAAAAAGCTCTGTAGAAAACACTGAAAGAGAGAGAAGGGGTTATGTGGAGTAAATATGAGCAGTCAGTATCTTTCTTACAGTAAGCAGCAGTCAGATTGGACAAAGAGAATTTTGTCATGGAGAACAAATTTTAACTTAATTTTAATATTTATGTAATATATGATATTTTCTCTTGCTGTGTTGTTTTCTTGTCTTTTAAATTATTTTATGTTGTTAAAAGCCCATCTGGGGATGTGGATTGCTAATTAGCTCAGGCTAGAAATGTTAGTGTTTTGTTTTTGTTTGTACTTAACACGTGTCCCCATGCAAAGAAGGAAAATAGGAAAGAAAGAATTTATTTTAACCACACATTTATTTTTCATATGACAGCAGAATTTTACACTTTAAGAAACATTCACACAAAGTTAAAAACTAACTACCCATCAACCACAGAACATTTTTAAAACACCACAGAAAGAAAAACTGAGTTGTTATTCATGAATGAAAAAACAAAAACTCAGCTTTTACTTTTTTTAGCCTTCAAAGTATAAATATTATCAACGTTTTTCTTCTGCTACATTGTTTATCTTATTTCTTCTACTAACATAAAAGGAGAATTTTGCTTTTACTTTCAAAGAAATTTAACGATTTCCACCAATTAGCTTCTTTTTTATTTATATCTCCTGCACAAAATATAAAAGCAGCTTTAGGCCAATGAACTCCAAAAAAAAATTTTAAATTATCTTTATTTCTTTAATACAACAAACAAACAAAACCGTTTTTAAATTTTTGAATCAACAATGAGTAGATTACATTACTACAAAAAACAATGACTTTATTTGCTTAATTTCAGGGTTTTTATTAGCCCACAAATACTTTGGATTTGACAAGTTTGACCCATGTGAGAAAAAACAGCTGAATTAATCTGCAGTAGGAAAATATGCCAAGTTATTGATATTTTAGTTGAATTCGGTGATGTTTCTTCCCAGTTAGCAGGAGTCTGGTGAAATGTTTTTGAGGCCAAACCTCTGGGACAGACATCAGCTGCTGCAGCTGGTAAAGTCATTTCATTCAAACTTTAGGACCTCAGAAGGATTACATGCTGATCTGTGAATTATGGGTATTTGTCTGTTAACATACAAATAATGATCTCCATAACACGGCCACATCCACGGCTGTAACTCTTCTGTGAAGTTCATGTCCGACTGGTGCAGATTCATGTCTGAGGGAGGGAAGCGGCGCTTCCTGACCTTTCCCCTGTGGTTGTTTTTTTTTTTTTTTGACCTTTCCCTCTGTCCTGTTTTCTGTCCTAGTGGTCGTTCGGAGTCACCATGTGGGAAATCGCCACGCGAGGACAAACGCCTTACCCCGGGGTGGAAAACAGTGAGATTTATGACTACTTGAGACAAGGGAACCGACTCAAACAGCCTCCAGACTGTTTGGACTCCATGTGAGTTCGCTGGAAACAATTCATCGGATTAATCGATTACTGAAATAATCTAATCTAGTAACCAAATAGTCATTACACTGCAAAAATGTTAAATCTTAACAAGAATATTTCGTCTAGTTTATAGTAAAAATATCTTTATTACACTTGAAATGAGGCAAAAACCAAATTTTCAGCAATATAAAGTAAATAATTCCTTAATATTGATGAAAATGTTCTGGTTGCATTGGCAGATTATTTCACTCCTAACAAGATGTTTTCTCGTGTTATAATTGAAATAATAATAATAAAAAGTATAAAATAATAATTAAAATAAATTGATAAAATAATACAATCTTCAATAACTGAAGAATCTAAATTAATGAGTTACAACATTTAATTTCCCCATTGGGATTAAGGAAGAAATTTGAATTTGAGTAATCTGCCAGTGGAACCAGAATTTGGTTGCTAGGTAACGGGCTGGGCGTGGCTGGGGTTGCTAGGTAACAGCGCAGTGGAATATTCTACCAGTGGAACTAGAACTTTTTAATAAATATCCAGGAGTTATTTACTTAAAACAAGACTGTATATCTTGCTGAAAAGTTCCTTGTAAGTTAGTTTTGTCTTATTTGAAGTGTAAAAAGACAAAATTAGACTAAAAATACTTGGTAATATTTTGTGTTTTTGCAGTGCACTTCACTCCACATTTATTATTTAAAAAAAATAAATGGACTGAACTGCCTGAAGTGTATGTTTCTGACCCAAAATGACCTTGTTTCTGGAGTTGCGCTGCTCTGTAGCTCTTTACTTTCATTGAGATTTTTTTCTTTTTCAAAACTTCACTCTTCTTTTCTGAGGGGAAAAATGTTGTTTCGTTTGTTTGTTTGTTTGTTTATTTTATTTGGAGAATAACCACTTTCAAAATGGTTGTTCTCTGTGTAGTTGGACAGATTTTTGGCAATATTTTTTCATACTGTGCTTATTTGCTATGCTGTGTAACCATAGCAACAGGGTGGTTTACAACAGGGAGCAGCTGATTGACATGGGAAAAGCTGAAAATGATTTAGTTTTTTACTCTTTAATTCTAATGGTTTCTATCCGACCTGCAGCTACTCTCTGATGTTCTCCTGCTGGCTGCTGAGCCCGAAGGACCGGCCTTCCTTCGAGACGCTGCGTTGCGAGCTGGAGAAAGCCCTGGAGGACCTGCCGGACCCCCAGGACCCGGACGAGATCCTCTACGTCAACATGGACGAGTCGTCCTCGGAGCTGGGCGCCGTGGGCGGCCGCGACCCCGCCGAGGCCTCGCCGCTGTGCCTGAAGGGACTGGAGTCTGTGACCACCGTGGAGGTCCACCAGCCCAACCGATACGTCCTCTGTCCGCGCCGCGAGGCCGCCCGGGCCCTCTCCGACTCGCTGGAGAGCCTGGATATGCCGGTGTCGTCGTCCACGGCGACGCTGCCGCTGCAGCCGTCCTGCCACGCCACGCCGGACAGCACCCCGGCCCCCACCCCGACGTTTGAGCTGCTGGAGGACATAGAGGCGACCAGGAGGATGCCCTGGCAGTAACGGAGCCAAAACACAAACTCACCTCAGCATGCTCATGGCACAAAGGTTTCCTCAAGCCGATGAGAGAATTTCCAAGGGACTCTGAAGACGCTTCGTCTTCTTCATCCTGCAAACTGCAGGAGACGCTCACGGTTTTATGCTGCAGATCTAATATTTGTAGCACAATCTGGAGCTGCGTTTCCATTACAAATATGCGCAAAACTTTTTTGATCCTCTTCTAATGTAAAAAAACCTCCATTTTGCTACCACAGCATTTCCTTTAAAGGTTCCAGCTCCATGTAAAACCAGCCTTCAGTGTTACATCATGTTGAAATGTTATTCCCTCATCAAAAACAAACCTGGAGCGTTGCTTTGATTCCTTCATGCATGTTTGAGAAATCCTTTTGTCTCCATGGCAACCATTTAGCTGAGCAAAACGCTTGGGTGGACCTAGCCCCGCCTTCGAGGCGCAGCTCTTCGCCCGCTCAGCTCCTCGCCCGCTCAGCTCCTTCAGACTAGCCAGTAGTAATTAGCAAACACCTAATTGGTCTCAGAGCAATGCTGGGTCAATAGAGGAGCCATGTTGTGATGACTTCCTGAGAGCAGGAGCTTCTTAAAGTGACAAAGACCCAATGTCTTTCAAGAAATTTTACTTAAAAGTAAAATGTAAATGCTACATTGTAAAAATAAGCCACTCTGTGCCTGGAAAACACATATTACTGCCTCACCCAATGCGAAAAGTTTTTTAATTTAATGAATTCATTTTCATAATTCCTATTTGCTGAATTTGAAGGTGAACGGAAACGCAGCTACTGAGATGAATTTTCTCCTCCTTTGCAATAAAACGCCACACTGGTGCCTTGCTGGACCAAACCTCTGTGAACCAGCTGACACTGCCAGGCTGAACCAATCGCACTCAGATGGACGGTTCATTCGGTTTGTCTTTAGACTGTAAGGTATTTTAATGCTCTATCTGTTTAAAATAATCATTCTTTACACTGCGATGTGTACTACCATGTACAATCCCAGATCCGTCAAACGGCGCCCTGCAGAGAGCAGAAACATCGACTTAAAAACGCTTCACATCGCCTGGACTTTTCTACGCTTTTCATCTTGTTACAACCACAAACTTGAAAATATGATTGGAGATTTATTTTAACAAACCAACAGCAGAGTAAAGGAGTTAAAACCAGTTCAATATTTAGAACTGATCATTATTTCAACAGGTAATCTGGTGGTGTGTAGGGCTAAATATTTAGCTAGTAATACTTATGTTTGAGCCTAAATATTTAGCTTTAAACTATTTGTGCTTAGTAACTAGATATTTAGTTTAAGCCTAAATATTTAGCTTCAATCTATATATTTAGCTATCTACACTATTTGTAGCCTCAAACTGACTATTTAGTTAGCAAACTAAGTCTTTAACTTCAAACAGAATGTTTCTTGTCAACCACTTAGCTTGAGGTTAAATATTTACCTTCAAACTCTATATTTAGTTTGAAGGTAAATATTTAGCCCGTGAACTAAATGCTTAGCTTGAGGTTACATATTCATATTTAGCTCCAAAATAAATATTTATCTACTTAATAAATATTTTTGAAATTGTGACCGTTATAAATAAATAACATGGTGAAAATATGATTTGTTTAAAAAAAAAAAAAAACAGCTTCCATTTTTTTCTCTTAAACAAGTGAAATGACCCAAATTATTGTTGCCAATCTTTGACTCTTTAACGTTACAAACGGCGTGAGAGGAAAAAAATAGACAAAAACGTTGAGATTTCTGACTTTCAAAAGTCAAAAGTTTTCTAGAAAAATCTTGGAAATTACTGAGTTTGAAAAGTTTAAATTTTGCTAGAAAACATTTGAGAATAATTTCAAACATTTTCTAGAAAAAAACTTTGAAATTTTTCTGAATTTGAAATATCAAAATTTTGCTATTAAAAGTTGAAAATTTCTAGAAAAAAATTGGGAGTTTTTGGTCTTATTTTCAAAAGTCAAACATTTTCTAAAGAGAAATTTGGAGATTACTGAGTTTGAAAAGTCAAAATGTTGCTTGAAAGAAATTAGAATAATCTCAGGCGTTTTCTAGAAAATAAAAACTTAAACATTTCTAAGTTTGAAAAGTCAAAATGTTGCTAGAGAAAAAATTAAAATATCAGATTTTTGTTCTAGAAAAAATCTGGAAATTTCCGATTTTCTAAAGTCAGAAACTTGCTAGAAGAAAATCAGAAAGTTTGAAACTCAGAAAATACCCAAACGTCAATAAATTTACACATTTTCAAAGTCTGAATTTTCTTGAAAATTAATCTCAAAATTTTAGTTTTTTTTCTGTCAAACTAAACTTCCACATTTTTTTCCTTTTTCCAAAAATCTGAACGTTTTAGTTGTTTTTGTCTGGCTTGTTGAGCTACGGCTGAAACCTCCAATCAGCAGCAATCAGGTACAGATCAATGAGGAAAAGTTTCAGTGTTATCATTCAGATTTTTGTTTTTATTCTCATGTTGATTTTTTGTATTTCTTCAACTTTTGCACTAATGACTTTAGACATTATTTCCCCTTAAACTTTAAAAAAAAAAAATTTTGAATGAGAACAAATCTTGGGAAAAAGCTCAAAAACTGTCATCCGGCTGCTCTTCTTCTGCGGTTTCTCAAACTGTTGCACTGAGGACGAGGAGGACACCCGGCGCTGCAACATGTATGCACTTATATTTTTATGTATGTATATAAACAGTATATGTTTATCTCTAGTCCTGTATTAAGTCTTCAGATTAGATTTTGCTGTTTTGGGAGAAGAAATCGCGCTGTGCTTCTTTGTGAGCATCAAAGGTACTTTTAAAACCGTGTACAGTTACAGAATGTTATGGAAAACTACTTAATTTCCCTTTTTGGGTTTGTTTTTGTAATACATTGGTACTGTTTAATCAGTGGGACTTTTAGAAAAAAAAAGGTGCTGAAACTGAGATTCACTTCCTGCATTTTTTTCTTCTTCCTCATTATCCTCATCACCTTCCCAAGTGCCTTCAAAGAGCCAGTATTTTGCATTTTGTTGAATGTGTTTCTGCTGGTGTTTTTACATTTCTAAGGATTTTTGTACAATAACTACTTTGATTTTGTCACTGTTTTTTTTTTTACAATGTTTTTGCATAAGAAATGAATAAATTCAAAAGCACATTTTCTTCCTGAGCTTTATCAATGCAAACAACTGATGCAAAATGGAAAATTGCACAAAAGGAAGTAGTGATAAGCAGAGAATCAGAAGTGGACGTAGGAGATCTGAACGTCTCCGTCTATCTCCAGTTTGTCGATTTCGCTGAAGTTCGTTCGGTGGAAGAAGTCAAACAGGTGCTGCCCGTTCACAAACGCCTTAAACCTCTGGGTGCCGCAGCGAATCGACATCTGGAGACAGAAAACCCGTCAGAAAAACACATCAGAATGTGGAACCGGACCCGATCAGGAAGTGAAACTCACGTCGAAGTACTGCCCCTCCGTGAAGGGCGACCCGCTGAGCTCTCGCTCCTCGTTGCCCCACTTCCCTCCAGTCCGGGTGTTTCGCACCACAACGCCCTCCTTCACTCTGGGGTTCATGTGGAAGGCGATGTCCTGGGTTCTGCTCACCACCAGGTTGAAGCCCATCCTGGGACACGGAGGTTCTGTCAGCACTCGGTTATCGGAAGGATTTCTGCAGCCGGGCGGCCGAGAACAAACCTTTTGGCCCCGTAGGGCACCATGCCCCGGATGATGATGGTCCTCTTAGGGTGCATCCCTCCTGGGATCAGGGTGGAGTACGGCACAGGCTGAGAAGGGAAGCAAGTTGTTAAATCACAGGTTGGGAAACCAGGTCAGAGCCGACCCAAGACATGCTTTGGGCCCTGAGAGCACCACACTAGGATGGCAAATAAATATATAGAATTTGTTTGGTTTTAAATAACATTTAAAAATAATCGTGGAAAAAATAATTTCAGTACTATTTATTTAGAGTTGTTGCACAGACAGTAACTTAATTTCTTAACCCCAATTCCAGCCATAATTCTAATCCTAATTCCTTCCCAGGTGCTATTCTTGTATAACAGACCCGTAGTTTGCTTTTCAAACCACTGAAGAAATCAATAATCTATAATGGTTCGTCCAATCACAATGACGTCACCAAACCCTCCAGATGGACAGAAACGATAAAGCTGCTGGTTCTTCTCTGTGTCTCCCTGTTCGGCTGATTTAGAGACGTTTTGGCTTTTTTCTGCTTAACCTTCAGGTGAGGCTTTTATTTTGAAGTAAAAAAACAAACACCTGTGTGAGTTGACAGTTAAATGGAGGAGAAATTATCATATTCTAAATAATATGATAAATATTATCATTAAACTTAAACTACTACTCTGTGCTGCTGCTAACAATGAGAAATTGTGTAGTTTAATAATCTAAACATTTTAAATGTTGAAAACATGATTCTGGAAAATGAAACCTCATATTTCCTCTTATGACAGGCAAAATAACCCAAATTATTGTTTACTTTCCACTGTAACTTTACAAATAGCAAGAGAAAAGATCCTCCAGGTGTTTGTCAGTTCAGGTAAATTATTTAATCAACTTTTATGTCTTCACTGCCAGTTTAGTGATTCTGAAAACATGAATTAGGTTGAACTGCAGTTCAGTCACCAATCCACAAGGGGGCGGTAAATAAAAGACAAATCGAACATTACTATTGAGACCGGCTCAAAGTGAAAGCACAGGAACTTTAAAAACAGAACAAATACTATTTATAATTCATTAATTACGTATTTATAAAACAGAGAGAGATAAAAGTGTTTGGTAGAAACACGTACCGGGTTGTAGACCGGCTGCCCTCCCATCCCCTGTCAACAGATTTATAAAAATGAGAGAAAAACATCAGAAAACATGAGTATGAAACAATAATGATGCCAATATTACTGAGCTTTTCTCTCACCGGCAAGTGGGATCCTGGAAAACCTCCCTGTTTGGAAAAAATATAATTATGACACAAACTTTCTATTGATGGTAATAAACTGCTATGTTGTGATTTTACCCCCATGTTGCTTCCTGGGTATCCACCCTGCAAATATTTACACGTTTCAAGTTATTACAATAGGAGACAATGTTAAACGGAGCCATTAATAACAAAATGGGACATGTACTCACTCCCATGCCGTCAGGACATCCACCCTGGAAATCAATCAGAAAAAGTCATTTAAATTATTCTGATCCACAGGAAATTATTATAAATAATAATAATAGTTACATACCCCCATGTGGCCTCCTGGATATCCTCCCTGCTGAAGAAGAGATGAAAATTAAAGAAACTTTTCCATATAGTTTTAATTTGAACTGAACCTTCTACACTGCAAAAACACAAAATCTTACCAAGTATTTTTTTTATCTAGTTTATAATGCAAATATCTCAGTTCACTAAAAATAAGACAAAACTAACTTCTACTTTTCAGAAAGATACAAGAGTTTGTTTTTGGTGAGTAACTATTTAATATTGATGAAGAAGTAGAAAATCAACTGACAGATTAACTTAAAAACATTTTTTCCATGTTATAAGTGAGTTAATCTGTTAACTGTGTTGCTAGGTAACAGGCTGGGCTTGGCTGAGGTTGCTAGGTAACAGGCTGGGCTTGGCTGAGGTTGCTAGGTAACAGGCTGGGCTTGGCTGAGGTTGCTAGGTAACAGGCTGGGCTTGGCTGAGGTTGCTAAGTAACGGCGCAGTGGAACTAGAAGTTTTTCATCAATATTAAAGAATAATTTAGCTAAAACAAGCTGCTGTATCTTGCTGAAAAGTTACTTGCAAGTTTTCTTATTTTGTCTTATTTGAAGTGTACCAAGCTGTTTGCGAGATTTTGTGTTTTTGTAGTGCATATACTCGCTCCCATTCCTCCGCCCATGCAGTCAGGATATCCACCCTGGGTTTTTGTCAGAAAAGTAATAAAAAAAATAATTTTGATTTACTTTGAGCCACTCTGAGAGGAAATTATTCCAGTTTTTTAAACGTACACCCCCCCATGCTGCCTCCTGGGTACCCTCCCTGCTGAAAGGAAGAAAATATTTTCTCTTTCAATTTATTTCTGACAAACTTTCTTCCAGAAGAAAAAGAAACATTTCTTCTTTTTGTGCCAGAATCCTGAATATTTGTTGATTTAACAGAGAAAAATCTCCTTCTTCATCCAACGACGCTGCATCCAGCAGACCATTAAACCACTGAGTATTTCATAGTCATGCTAGCTGAGCGCACAGGGACAAAGTCAAGCATTATGAAAGTTGGTGTTGATTATAACTTCTTGACCTGCCTAATTTAAAAAATAAAACTTCCTGCCACAATTATTCCATTTATTTTAGATGTTTGATCTGTTTTGTTTTAACATATTTAATCATATTTCTTACATTAATCTGTCAAAGAAAGCCAAGAAAAAAAATTGTTTTGTTGTTAGCTATGTATTTTACATGGATGGATTGATTGTAAATACAAACCCCCATGTTGCATCCTGGATATCCTCCCTGTGAAGAAGCCATGATTTGTTTAATCCATTACATGAGACCAAATGGAGGAAACTAATGATGTTAGCTGAGTGGCTGTTTTACTCACTCCGGTTCCTCCAGGAAGCTCACAGCCGCCGCCGCCGCCTGCACCCTGAGGCAGACACACATTCAGGAAACCTTCTGCTACATTTATTTACTGAAATAAAAATGGCCGACTGGCGTGGCTCACCCCAATGATGTTAATGGTTTGGATGGAAACGTCTCCGGAGACCTGGATGGCCCGGATCCGCTCCACAGGGAGGCGGTGAGGGAACAGGAAGAAGTCCTTCCCGTTGACTTTAGTCTGGAACAGAAAGAAGAACACGATCAATCAATCAATCAATCAATGAGAACATCGATACATTCATTCTTTGTCACTTTAAATCCAAATTAGCCGCTCCTGGTCATGCCCCCCAATTCGACGTTTACACACGGACGTGAAAATGGCTGCAAACAGATGTGACATTATACAACCGTGCATCTTTGAAAAGCAGAAGTGGAGCCTCCAGCACAGCAAACAAGAATGCATCTGGTGCATAAGGCGATAAAACCGGCTAACCAAACATGCTGGAGGTTAGCTTGGGTTGCTAGGTGACGGGCGGAACTCTGCTGGGGTTGCTAGGTGACGGGCGGAACTCTGCTGGGGTTGCTAGGTGACGGGC
>CAEFZX010006837.1:0-24802 GCA_903066825.1 Alfaro cultratus
AAAAAGACTTTTATTGTCACGTTCGGTGGAGTGGAGGTGGAGAGGCAGGAGACCCAGGATGAGGTGAAGAAAAATGCTTTTAATAAGGAATGATCCAGAATGACACAGTCCAATAAATCCAGAACACCGGGCAGCACGGCCGAGCGGAAGCCAGGGCTCGACGCCGGTAGCAACCGGTAAAACAAAGGACGCAGGAACAGACTGGGCACACAGACTATGGAGAACAGGACGCCAAGTGAGTCGAGGACCCGACGAGGAACAAAGGACTGAGGTGGGGTTAAATACACAAGAGGTAATCAGGGAATGACACACCTGGGAATGAGACACACCTGGGACACAATCAAGGGGAAGACAGGACAACGAGGAGACTCAGGGACACAGAAAACTCAAAATAATAAAATACACAGAAAAACACAGATCATAACATTCATCTCTTAACATCTGTACTGGTATGTGTGTGCAACACTACTTCCCACTTCCACATGAGAAGAGCAAATGTGATGTATTAGGAAACCAGGGATTTATGGTTTGTTTGTGCTTTAAGATGAATAGTTCCAAAAATGATACAGTATATCATTCTAAGCTCATGGATTAACTGGTTTGATGAAATACATGTATGTGTGCAGCAGCAGCTTGATGTAAGGTGTGCTGGAAGGTAAGAGATAAAGGTATGAGCAGTTGAGGTTCGATGAATGTAGATATGGTTCTCCTCTCTTTCCCTCTCTGCCTTCATTCATTTTTTTGTCTTCAAAGAATGTGTTCCAGGAGGGTGCAGGGTTGCCTGGCAGGCGGATTTTTCTTGTCAGCATCCTCAAAGTGATACTGCCAGGTAGTGACTGGAGATGCACTAATAAGGCTCACATTGTTATGTTATACCATATGCTGAATATAAGGTTGCGAATCTCAAAGCAAAAGTGAGTATGGTGAGCTCATCATAAATTCAGTATGCATTTAAAATTTTCAATACAAATGATTTTAACATTCATTGATCAGGTGAAAAAAAGGTGTCAAAGTACAGTTAACCGTCATGGTCTCCACAGATATCTCCACTAATTAATTTCTACTTTAATAACTATTTTACTCCACAGATTCTTAACCGGATTAAAGCCAGTATTCTCAGTTCCTCCAAAATGCTAATATGACTTTCAATGTAGTGTAAATACTTTAAATTTAATCTTCTTAAATACCTTATACTTGATCTTAACTTGAATAATTTCTACAATAAATTTACTCTGATGTGTAGTCTTTGTTTATTTTAGTCGGCAGCAAATAGTAAAAATAAATCTTCCAGTACTTGACTTCTTCAAGATACATCTTGTCAGGGATTGTCTTTTTGCTGCAGTGTGTGGCAAGTTCAGCCAGATGAAATCCTTGTCAACTGTGTCACCTTATTCTTGGCCAACCCCAGAATCCCTCTGAATTGTACGAACACAAAGCCGTTATGAATTTGTCACCTCCTGTCATTTTATCTTGAGCTGCAGGCTGTCTTTGTTCACAAAGCCTCACAGCAACTGCAAGCTGTTCTCTGACAGTTTTTTTTTTTTTTCCCATCGCATTTCTGAAAAAAATGGCAAGAGTGTTCTCAATGTTATCAGAAAATTATTCAGAATAGGACGTATAGGCCGGTCATATCTCCCTATGTTGAAAGCCACTTTTATTCCTAAGTCTGCATCATTTGGGTGGGCCCTCCTGTCCAATTAGCCATCGTTAATCCATTGTACATGTTGGACAAAAAGGAAAGACGAATGTTAAATGAACAGATTACTCCATGGTAATTACAGGATTTTCAAAAGGACATCTCATCTGTCTTCTTAACGAAGGCACTAAAGACAGAGAGTAGACAATGAGAATGGTCATTTCAATATAGTGCACGGAAAGGTTAGTTTTCTTCTACAATAATGAATTTGAGACTCAAAGATCAAGACGTAATAAGCTTTGTATTTAAAAAGACTGATTTAGATCCTTTCTTTAAACTAACCCTTAACACAGACTTGTTTTTTTACAAATTAATTTAAGTCTGCTGCATGTATTGCTTATTTCAATGAAGTGTGTGAGATGTTAATAAATAATTGCAGCTATATGTTCTGTTTCATATTTTAAATAATAATAATAATAATAATAATAATAATAATAATAATAATAATAATAATAATAATAATAATAATAATAATAATAACAACAAAAAGGAATGTAATTATTTCATGAGGTACATTGTAACAATTCTGCATATTTTTACATTTAATTAGGTAAGTAAAATTATTTTTATTTGCAGTTGTTTTTTTGTTTTTTATGTTTAATATCTAGGCATTTCAGCAAAGCAGCAACTGAAACTCGAGAACAACAGAACAGTTTATGTATTTATTTTGTCAGTCTTATACTAACTTTTCTGAAGCCTTGAGTAGTTCTCACAGGGACTAACAGTTTCTTTATTTTCTGTTGACAAACAAAAAGTACATGTACACACAATGCAGAAAAAAATGATTAAATCCAAAGCAACATTCAAATCAGTCTCTTAGTAGTTAAACACGAGTGATTGTTTTGAGGTAAATTTGTCATTAAATTCCAAAACTAAAGATATTTAAAAAAAAAAAAAAAAGTATATACCATTCCAATGCTTTGAAAAAGAGCCGATTCAATCAATCAGTCAAGTTTGTTTGCATAGCACATTTCAGCAACAAAGCAGTTTAAAGTGCTTTACATTATAAAAACACACACACACAAAAAAATACAAAGTTACAGAACACACGATTACGCATCAAAATATTGATTATTGTTTAATTTATAATGTTTCAAAAGCTACTCTAAACAGGTGGGATTTAAAGTAAGGCTCATAATAAGTAATTTTAAAATACATATATTTTGTAAGACACAATAATGTGTCAATAGTAACAAGCAGTAATACTGGCTTTAAAAAAAATAAGCAGCAGCACTGTGATAGTTTTAAATGCATTTTGTAAACTGTTCATGGAGAGCAGCTGGCAACTAAAAGGTGATCTTAATCTTTTTGACAGATGGGTAATGTCATACTTGTTTATCCAGGAAGTAGTCTGTCCACAAACCTTCTAAAGCAAACACAGTGAAAGCAGCTAATTTGTGCCAGTGGGGCTGTAGGAAATTATTTTTAGATGGTCTGATGATCTTCATATTGATTCTTGAAGTCAGTGGGAACTCTTGCCTTTTATTTTTTGGTCATCAAAAACAGATTCTTTTTTTTTTTTTTTTTTTTACATTTCATTGTTAAAAACACCATACTAAGCTGTCAGCATGTATAAGGTGAATAAGTAGAGATGGAAAAATACACACAGAACTTGAAATGCAGGAATATGAACACCTACTGTATATCAAAAGCTTAGTCCAAAGGAGAAGCCTGACTCAGACAAATATCAGTGACAATAATATATTAAAGAGCCCTGACAGCCTTATGAAATGTGGATTGTTGTGAAATTATAAACTGCAACCTATATGTCAAATGAGTTGCTGAATTATCCTATGAACCATGGTTGATTATATATTGTCAGATTTCTTCAACAAAGCTTGTTTTGAGAAGAATAAGGCTGAAACATGACAGCCAGTTTTCATTTGTCTTTTTAATGTACACAGCACATTCTGTCCACTTGATCTGCCGTTGAACGCTGAAAGTCAGGATATCGGTTTATGAGTATCATTTCTGATGTCCTCACCTTCAGAGTGGCATCACGAGAACAAAAGACAATGTGTTGCAGGGGAGACCATCTGGCCCAGTTAACTAGGAGCCGTCAACTGCAGCTAAGGCCAAGTGACCTTGGCAGGTAAATGAATCTAGAAATGCAGAGACAGTTCTATTAAACTGCCACCCTGCTAACATTGGCATGCATAGATTTTGAGAAGATCCTTCAATAAAAACGAGAAGAGGTGAAATTAAAAAAAAAGATACACTGAAAAAATAACAAAAACGATCATTTAAAAAAATAAACAGTATTAGTGTGAGATAAATGTTTTTTCTTTTTTCTTTTTGCGTTTTGATAAATACAGCATAGTTCTACTGTAACAACTAGTGAATGGGGCGAAAGAATGCAGAACATTGCATATTTAAGCTATATGAAGACAATTTAATAAACAAATTACCAAAATGCATAGCTCATGTGTGAGATTTTTTGTCATTTTAAAATCTGTGAAGAAAATATATCTAGAGAATGAATTCAGAAAATCAGGATGGAAATAAAAAAAGCATATTAAATACCCAGAGTCACCACAAAGTGAAACGGCAGAACATACAAAACTGTCCATTCTGCCCAGTTTCAGAAACATTTCTCTCACAGTGGAAGCCTAAAAGAACACCCTGGACCCACTGATTCATTTCTCAGAACAAACAATTTACTGCTGTCTACTGGGTCCAGTCAACTTGAACGATCCTTGTGATTCCCTGAAGGAAACACTGCAGCTGAAATGGAGCATTGTGTTTCATGGACTGTATCCTAAAGATTGATGGCATTTTTTCTTGAGATGACCTCGACCAAATCAAGAACACTGCTTAAATGTTAAAATCATTACTCACAAGGAACAAAGTCATAGACCTAGCATCAAGTCTTCCTACTTGCATTACTTGTTTAATAAGACATTCTTTGTTGTAATACTGCTGTTATACTTACAGGTATTGGTACTGTTTAAATAAAATATTTGCTATTTGCAATCAAATATAGTGCATGGATTGACCATGTACCCTGGTGCACCAGCCCTCCCACTGCCACCCTGCTAGGACAAGCGGGTTTAGACAGTGGATAGATGAATGGATAAATGTGGCTACTATGTTGTTCTCATTGTGAGACTTACAAAATACCTCAAGCCTGCATTGATGCAATGCCTTGAAATTAATCTTATAGTACATCTGAGGGATAATTAAACTTTTTAAAAGTAGGTTCTTGGCACCATCTTATCATAAGGCTGATGCACAGGGAATTTATATGATTAAATGATGAATTTTATTACCAGCTTTCACCAAACAGATTCAAAAACACATTATGGATAATTGAATAGTCAGACCAGATTCTCAGAGAGGTAGGGAAAAATGGATTTGGATGAGTAATTGTTAAGAGCAATGCAATTTTTAATTCTGTGGACCTTAAGATGCATGTGTTAAATGCAGAATATCAATACAATAAATAAGATTAACATGTTTAGGTCATAGGGCATGTCAAGCTGTGCGTGAAAAAAAAACAAAACCCTGCACTTCATGATTTAGCCTAGAAGTATCCAGAGGAAGTTTTGGATTCTGCTCACATATTTGGGGGAAGAAATTAAGGTTGAAAAATTAATCCTTTTGGAGTAATTTTGAAGAAAGGAAGAAAATTAGAGATAAAAGCATACACGTTATAGACTGGCAACATGCATCTCTCAGACAAAAGGAACTTTAGCCAATATACAGTCAATAGAAAAGAATGTGTGTTCCGATGAGGCTATATTGCACTGAGAAAAGAGGAGTCATTCTGATTTATAGTTGCCTAATTCTATGTATTTGTTATGAAAGCAGGCATTCCTACCTTTGAGTAATATTTTAATCAAAATAAAAAATATATATTTTCAACACTGCATACAAATCTACCAAATAGAAACAGAGCCAAACTCTGTAACCAACTTTGTCCCCTGCTTTCATATTTCCAATATCTTCAACCAGCATCCAGATGCTGCTTTGTTTTTGCAACACACTGTCCTCGGCACCACTGACTGAGGTACTGTGAGTTTTGCCATGAGCACAGGGGAGCCACTGTGAGTGAGAACTGAACAGAAAAAGGAGAAAAAAAGTGAGCGTAGAGACAGTGGTTTTGAGCATGACCTGACCTTATTCCCTCTGTGAATGACATAGCTGAATCTGTTTTAGCCTTTTCACAATCTTTTGGGATGTTTCAGCTATTGTGTTGTCATTGTAAGGACTGCTGGTATCTAGAAAGTAGGATTTGTGTAATCCCTTTCCAACTTTTTTACCCTTTTGCTGTTGATTCAGGCAACATAAATTATTTGTGTGAAAGCAAACAAATCTGATCACAACAGAAACTGTTTCTTTCATCTTTAACACATGTGTTTGGATTTTAAGGTAAGCATTTGAACAAAATGCACAAATATACCAGCATAACAGTACATTTGCTTCTGTTTGGGTATAAGTTGCATTGGTTTTTGAGAGGAGCCATTTTATGAGAATGTAAATTCCCTCATAGCCACACAAATGAACTACGTTCCCAGATATCAAATTAATTGTTAAGATTGGCTATGGGCTGCGATGCGGGGCAGACTCCACTGTCATAGCTGAAATGTAATTTATGCAGCATAAATGAAGAAGAATTACCATGCCATGATTCTAACACCAAACACAGAAAAGAACATGTTGAGCTCACAGCAACTTTGCCTTTTGACAAATACCAAGCAGCACATTTCAACATAATTTATTCTTTATGTGGGGCTTGTTTCCTTGATAAATTTTTAATGAAGGTTTTGTATCCAAATTTCGGATTCACTATTCAGCTGGGATGTTCTTGGGATTAACTTCTTTGATGGAACCAGATTAATTAGTCCTGAAATAGAAACACTGGAAAAAAGTGACAAGTCAAATGAATGCATTAAGAATGTTGATTTTGTGTGGCTCTGTGTGACTAGTTTTGCACTAACATGTTTGTATGCAACATAATTGTTTTCACCATTCAAACAAACATTGAATTGCAGTTAAGTAAAAGTTTTTTTATAGTCTAAAGAGGGATATTGTGGTGTTTTTTTAATGTCCAGAGGTTTTTTATTACTTTTAGAAACAATGAATTAACTGCCTACTTTGCCTCTACTATCTTATTGAGCAGAGAAACACAGACCTTATTTTGATTTTACTTAGTGTTAAGTTTATCTAGCTGTCATGGAGATACAAGTATGCCCAATTAATTTTAGAATCTCTTTCGTCCAAGCAGTTTAGCTTTAATGTTGATTTTACAGTTTGGAGAAAAAGTATTTTTCCTCATATATTTATTTTACTTCTGTATTCTTGCCACAATAAAATGTTTTATATTAATAATTAATGTTAATTGGGGTGGCAGTGGGGTTTCCACTCTGTCCATGGGCTAGACACTTCACCCACTTTGCCTTCTGGTGGTTGACAGAAGGCCTGGTGATGGTGATTGAAGGGCACCACGTCTGCTACACTGTAGCTTATGAGTATCACTCTGTAAATGTATGAATGTGTGAACAACATAGTGTAAAGCCCTTTGGAGTTAAAAGATTTGACAAAGTGCTACACAAGTGCAGCTCATTTACCATTTACTAAGGAATATCAGACAATAATAACCTGTCCGACTACAAATAGTGCTTTTCAAATGATAATATAATTTATCATAATATAATTATATCAGAGGAAAGATGTTATAGAGTCCTATTTAAAAAATAAAAATAATAAAAGAAGGATTTGCCCCTCCCTTGCTAAATCATAGCTGCACAGATATTTCCCATATTTTATGGAAAACAAGACACAACTTGGCCAGATAAACCCGACAGACAAAAACAAAGACCTACCTAACATTTATCAAAAAATATCCTAAAGAGCTTTTTGGAAAGTATGTGTTCTATTAAGTCTCAAGAAAAAGCAATATAGCATTTCTTTAAAATAAGGCCATCAATCAGACACTATAATAATTTACTCAAAGGTTTCCAAATACAAAAACAAGTGTAAACTTGATAGCACGTGTCAACCTGATCTACAAACATGCAAACAGGACTGTGTCAAGAAAATGAGAATAGCAGACACAACAAATTTAGTGTATCTGCCTTCATGTGCAGATACATGAAGGCAGATGCCAGAAGGCATAAAATACAGGAAGGATAATATGCAAATGTAATGACTTACCACCCTCAAAGTGATTTATTAAATCTGAACATGATTGTGTGCGTTGTTTTTGCATCCACATTAAGCATGGTTAAACTGAAGATTCAAACTGGCACGTAAAATGTCTACTGAGACATGCAGGGCAGTCCGGTCCCTGAGGATCGGAACTGAAAAACACTGGCCTTTACAAATTCTGTTTTTAAATCCAATTGTGATGTCACAGCAGGACATTAGGCACATCCCCGACACATCCACCAACATTCACCAAAGCGGAATTGTATGTATTTAAAAAATGTGCCAAAATTCCATAGAACGAAGAAATAATGCAAAAACATCCAAAATAAACATTTGTTGAAAAATTAAGATGATCAAAAATATGAGTTAACCAAAAACAAAAACAGAGAAATATGTGGGGGGGAAAAAACTGTTTTTCACTGTGCTTCATGTACCTCATAATTTGTTCCATAGTGCTCATAATTTCATTATATGGAATAAAACATTGCATTTTAGTTAGGAACTAAAGATTGTGCGGTTAGCAGTAAAAGTGAAAACATAATTTCACTTTGACGTACTATGTTGGCAGATCAAACAATCCAGAGTTTTATGTAAAGCATCTTAGAAACATTAAGCTGTTCTGGTGGTGTGCTGACAACAAGAAGTCTCAAGGACATGATGAGAGACAAAGCTGAATTTACCCGTGCAGGCAAAAAAAGGAGATGATGACAGACGTGCCTCTGCGATTGTAACATCAATTCTTACATTTCAGAATGTAAGATTTTTCTTCTCTGTCAAACTTTATCCTGCTTCTATCACCATAAAGCTTCAAACGTGTTTGAAACAGTTAAAGACTGAGTGGAAAAGGTAAAGAGTGTAAAAGAAATAAACGTGAGCTTACTTAGCCATGTGGTGCTATGTATGTTCTTGTGCTTAATTTATTTTCCCATTGAGAAAGATTATCAACATCTGCATTGGTGCATAGAAATTTAGTTTCAAAGACAAGATACCTATTTAAGAATTTGACAATGTCAGTTTCTGAAAGTCAGTTATTTACGTTTCAAGCTAATAGAAATAAACTGAAAACCATAACTGAACACATCTATGACTTACACAATCTAAACATTTCACCACACAACTGATTAAATTAAAAACTGCAGTTTAAATTCTTACTTAAATAACTGACAAAATCACTTTTGAACACTACACTTTATATAAACAGAAGAAAAATGCATTGAAAATGTGCTGTCTGATTGAAACAATGCTTTATAAAAAATATTTTCTTAAAAAGGTGATTGTTGTCTTAAAAGCATCATACATCTTTCAAGAGTCAAAACAAGAATAACTTGAGAATGCCTCTAAAGTTTAGTTTTAGTCAAAGCTAAACTTTTATGTTGAATTAAATCAATAGACTTTGCAGTGACTTTGACATTTAAGCAACTTTCAGCAAATTAATACCACCAGAATTTGGAAGCCCTGAAAAACACAGGTGGTTCAGGTACAGAGTTTCTGCCAGAGTTGAAATGTATAATACATTTACAACATAAAAGAAGCTGTAACTGCATAAAATATTAATGAAGCACATGTATAGTTGAAATCATCATGCTTTGTAGCTAACAAAAATCAAAGTTAATTAAACATTTCAGCCCATATTTCAGCCTGTCACACTCTTTCACATAAAGAAAGCGTGCGTAAATCAGCTATTGTCATCCATAGTAAAAATGGTAAATAGAAATCACAAGGCTGATGTATTGAGTCTATAATGTAAAGGCACCGGCTGTATCTATTTAACATTGAAAAATTCTGCAATAGCAAGATATGGTCTTATCACAAAAAAAGAAAAACGTCAAGAAACCTCAGTGAAAAATTAAAATGTTGTATATGGTTAAATGAACTGCTGAAGCAAGCCTGAGTGGTTGTGCTACAGAGCTTACAGTAGATGAAAATGCCCACCAATTTACTGGAATACTGCAGATTAAGCAAGAAATTGTGTGATATGGTGAAAATAATACATAAAGATAAAGCTTTTACTCCATTGTTATCTTGTTTTGTTGGATAATGCTGTGCAATTTCAGGAACTCGTATTACTGTTTTGTTTTCTTTCAATATAATGGACGGAAAAGTATTTTTATATATACATTTTTATAAAGTGACTCTGGGGGCGGGGGGGATTTCTTACTTGAAGAAATTATTTACAGGACTTATGAAGAATTAGATCTGCATTTTTCAAAGGGTGTTATTGATGATATTTTTTTAAGAAAACAACACATTAACGCTATACAACATTTTTAAAAAGTCATCATAAGTCCCATTCAAATCAATGGATGCAATACATTTTAAAGCCTTGCATGCAATTTATTTTCCCCATTTATTCTTCCTTTTTAATTTGTAAAGTAGTGACGGTCAACCTATATAACTAATAATTTAAATTAAAAATAAGAGTAAATATTATGCTATCATAAATGCATAATTTCTAAATTTCCATGTTATGAAATAGAATGATTTGTACTATAATACAATATTGCAAATAATGTTTTGATGTCACTTGCACATTTTGTGCAACAACATTATTGCAGGAGGGCAATTAGACAGAGAGTTTTGTCTATTTAAAACTGTAAAACAAAGCAAATGTAAATTAAAATTTTAGCAATTCACTTATGCTTTTCAAAATACAACCCATTTAATGCATTTTTAAAGGTTACAATTGTAAGTTGTAATTTTGTTGCTTTTAAATTTTTAATTTCTTTGCTATTCTGAGAAGCCAGTGTGATTGATGAGTAAATATGCTTGGCATATTAATGTAAGCAATTACTTCTGCCTGTTCAGTTACGTTGTGATGTGCTGGTTAATGATTCTTGTACTGTTCTTGTGTTTATTGTTAAGTGACTGAATACAATTCTTCTATCTTTACTTCTATTGTTTATGTGCATTATTGTTAACTCTACATTTTTGACAATTTCACCTGCTCATTTGTCCCTCCTTTAGTAACTATGTTCACAAGCTCATCATCATTGCATTAACATAGTAACTGACCACTAGTCATATGTCAGTTACAAACTCATCTTAATTTTTTTTTATTGTTTTTATTTATATTTTTTCCAGCTAATTTTATTGCAACAAAAACCCCATTTGGCTGCAGATTTGCATCCTTGAATGTCTTTGGTAAAGAAAATGAGTCTCAAGGGGTCCATAAAGGAACACAAGTGTCAAAATGCACACTTAGAGTGATTAATGCTCGAACTGGCCCATAAATACCTGTTATGACCTTTTATTCCTTTGCACAGAAAAGGAAGCGAGTAACAGAAAAATTAATTGCTCCAACAGAGACGTTATTTTTGTGTCAGTAAAATGAATACGAAATGTGATTTAATTACCAAACTATAGGTATTAATGGGAGCGTATATATGTGAAATCTGGAAAACAGCCAGGGGAGTTTGTGTGTCAGAAACAAAGGTAGTTGGATTTTAACGTGGGATAAGGGTTTTGCTGAATGACACCTTCAGGGTGTGTTGCTTGCTTGCTCTTAATGTGACAAGGTCAGCTTCTCTTACCTGACACTGATGATATTTGCTCCACAGATTTTCTTTTCCCTGGCAACGGCACGCAGATGAAGCAGCTTATAGAAATCCTGTGAATATCCCTTTGTTTCTGTCTCACCACTGTTTTCTTCCAGCTGTCTCTGGAGGGTGGCGGATAGATTGTGCATTACCCTTGATTCTCTCGCTCCCTTGTCATTTTGAAGTCGGGCATCAAAACCACGATACTGCACAAAATTGACAGTGATCTGGTTTGACCTATCACAATCTTCAAGAACCTTTTTTCTAAATGCACAGCGCCACACACATTCGACTATCCAGATGACCCAGTTCTCACTCTCCCCTAGTGGCAAACACTGATGGAAAACTTTTTTTCTAAAATCCTTTCTTGATTGATCGAGCTATCAAAATTCAGGTTCACAGATGCAACCTCTTGTCTTGGCACCTATAGTCACTAGTTTGTTCTGTGCTAATTGGCTCATTTCACTTTATGAATCACTTAAAATAAATCCTCAAGCGGCCATATTCTCAAAGGCTTAGCCAGCTGCATTCCAAATGACCTGAAACTACTCATTACAAAGGACATTCAGTTCTCTCTACCAGTTCCTTGCTTACTAAACTCCCAGAGTTTTTTCATCTGCAAATTAAGCTCTCGGGTTGACAGTGAATAATAATTAAATGACTAATGAAAAAATAATAAAAGGTCCAGATGTGGTTCAATGTTCTACATAAGGTGACAACAAAAAGCACATAATTCTATCTAATTTTGTCATATGTGATAAAAATGTTTTGCACATGAGGCCGGCCCTTCCCATAAAACCTGCTTGGGCTATGGCATCTAAAGGGACAAACAATGGTGAGTATAAAAGAAAACAAACAATTGAAACATTGATGCTTATCAAATGTTTGAAAAGCTTTAAATAAAACATAGGTATGGATGTAGACTGCAATGTAATGCTACCACAAACAAACCTGGGATGGTGAGTGAAAGTTACAACAGCAATGTTTAAACTAAAGTATTATTACCAACTATATATTTAAGGAACAAGTAGTAAATAAAGCTAAACTTAACCACTTTGTCACACAACCATAAAATTATCTTACAAGCAGTAGTGAAAACATGCAACAAGGTTAGTGGACACAATAATAATATTAAGAGGTTAATTTTTTGTTACACTGATGTAAGATAAACAACCACTATATCTAAACTAAGCAGTGCCTCAGGACTCAGGAGATACAAAGAATTTCAGACTAATAAGCCAGTGCATAACGATAAAACTATTTATAATTGTGACACTGCAACATGATCTCGAACTCCTAACAGGAGGTAAAACCATCATTCAGCATGCAAAGCTGACACGGCAATGAATTATACCAACATTTTTCATAAACAAATCTTGATTCACCAGGGGATCCTGGCTCTGCAAATGTTGTCATAAAGGGTGCAGTTTAATTACCATCTTCCTGGAATGACTTTAGACAGTTTGCCCAGAGGGAAAGTGAATGTTAACGTGGGCAAAATGTTATTTCATCAGTGGTGATAATATTTACTTTGTCACTGAAATTCATGAGTGCCTGTATGCGAGCGATTTCAGCTCTGTTACATAGATTTAACGTGTATGGTAGTTCTGGCTGGTGGGGTGATGCTGACATGTAGCTTTTCATAGTAAATAATAAGCTCATTAAATGGGTGGAATGTTTTTAAAAGACATTATCTGCCCCATTTCACTTTAATTAGGCAACTGTCTCTGAAAGCTGCATGCACATCTTACAGAAGAATTACTTTTTTGTCAGACAACAACAGAATGTTGAGTGAAACTAATCGAACATAATGGCAATGCCAGTTTTCTGACAGGTGAAATAAAGAAAGAAATTAGTCACCCTGTGATAATCGCCAAAACACCAATTTATATGATAGTGTATAGCTGTGATACACATGTTTTAGAGTAGACTTTTAGCAAATATAATACACTGTGCATTTTTACATCTGCTAGGAAAACTCATCTAGTTTTCTGACCCAACACAAGACGGCTCCATTTATTTGTTGATTCATATTATCTTCTTTGTGTCTTCTGGTATTTGTGCCTTTTCTCTGATATTTGTTCAACTCTTTGCTCATTTGTGCAGTTTTTAAAGAGAATATAAATAAAGTTGGCAACTGTGTTTTAGCAAAGTATTATAGCACTGATGATGTTAGACGAAGGAATACAGGCTACTGGAGCAGTTCTAGATTTGTTACTGGTAAACTTAGTGTAGTAAGACCTAGAATCAAATCAATTTAAATATAAGGTGGCAGTTTAATTCAAATAAAAGCAAAAGACAATTGGCATACATTTAGAACACCCTTTTTGTTTTTTTCACTTTCCTTTATGTTATGGTTTGAATTAAAAGTCTTAATGTTCAAATGTGATTTCTGATCGAATCTTATTTCTATTTTGTTTTAATGACCAATCAGTTAATCTGAATTTGGCAGATAAACCACATATTATCTGAGCAATTTTAGAGTTAAGATAACTTTTTAGATTGCATAATTCACCTAATTCACTTTCTCAAATCAATTGTGATAAGAGTGAATATTATGGTCTAACTTAAAAATACAGGTACACTTTAAAGCTTGCAGTATTGTATATATATATATATATATATATATATATAGATATATATATAGATATATATATACATTTTTTGTAAAAAAAAAACTTCATCCTATTTTGTTTAGCTTGAGCAAATACCTCAAATCCTCAAATGTCTATTGAGGACACCATTAAATTGAGTTGCACACTTATCCTTTATGCTGCGTTCAAAGAGGCTTCCAAAGCCTCAAGTTGGACGCTTGCACACTTAGAAGTCTGACGGCACATATCAAGCGTTCAAATTGCTCTAGACCCTCATCTGAGCAAAGAGTGAAAAGACGCCCACTGGGAAAGGTCTTTTGACTTTGGTTGTTTTCCTCTGCCATTCTCTTTGCCCTCTTTGTATTGTGGTGGATGAAATTAAGAGATTGATTTACAAAATAAAAAATTAGCAAGCTTGTCTTATTAAAGTTTTTACTTCTTTTCAAATGACACCCTTCCTCCAGTAAGAAAAGTATAAGACTCTTGGTAAACATTTTTCATAGTTCTCCAGTATTGATGTTTGATGGCTGCTCTGTAGATTTGTTTGTATCTCCTCTCTAATGAGACAAATGGAGATTTGAGGGCAGGGGAGGGAAACTTTGAAAAAACTTTGACAAACAAACAGTATTGCTTTTTAAAGGACAGTATACTGTGTTTTCCTGGCATATTTTGCCATTTTATAGCACAATCAACTATATTGTAGATTTTAGATTGCATAAATAACCCAATTCACTTTCACAAATCAACTTTGATAAGAGTGAATATTATGGTCTAACTCAAAAATGCAAGTACACTTTAAAGCTTGCAGTATTTTTAGTTGTTATAAAAATGCTGCGTATGTCAAACATGACTTAAAAAGAAATTGACTTTGCAAATTAACGCATTGAAATTGGACCTCTGTCTCTTTAAGAAGCTCCTGCTCTTTTTGATACTGCCTTCAGTACATGATCCTTACAATGTTACTCCGTTACACCTTTAATATCACTCTTAATCTGGGATGAGCAGAAAGGGATGGATGGCTGGATGGATGGATGGCTGGATGGATGGGTGGATGGGTGGATGGATGGACGGATGGTAAAAAGTGCTTAAAAATGGTAAAACTATCAATGTTCTTCTTTTATATTTTTGCAAAACATCAAAAAAGGATTTTTTTTCCCATTTTGAAAAGACTCCACTTGATTGCAACTAGAATCAAATAATTTTATTACAAAAATATATATATAATTTCATTTGCAATAGTCCATATAATGAAGACATTCAATTATACAGAAGCAACTGAAGGAAATGATTAAAAATGGTTACGGCGGAGTAGGGACAGGGGAATTAACTAAAAGTCCTTAATTATACTTGGTGGACATTAATCACATTGAGAGATGAGGTTCATTTCCCACTCATCTTAATCTTCATCATGCAGAGAGCAGCAAAGAGGACTGAACGGCTGGGCCTAGAAACGCACAGTACAGCACATTCGGTACTCTCACCAGCTTTGCGATGGAGACAAATTTTTGTATAGGAACTCTGTTCCGATGTTGCTACAGTCAAGCCAATTTTAATAATTAAAATTATGATGATTCCTTAAATTTTTGGCATAACTTCTTCTCAACCCAATAATAATATATTTAAACACAATCAAATTAAATTATGGATTTGCTTCTACATTTAGAATTTGCTTTTATATTTAAATTGAGAGCAGGCGGAGGCTTTATTTTCTTTGAACTATTAGACAAACATATTTGGAGAAACATGCTTGGGGATTTTTTGCAGATCCTGCTGTTGAAAAGACGAAGAATAAGGGTAGAAAGACGACAAGGTCAAACTTGAGTAAAGATAATTTTTCTTCACACCCAGTTTCTTTTCCACATTGTTAGAAAGATACTTTTGTATCAACTGAAAAAAGTGAGGAAAGTTGGAGAGAAGTAATAATTGTCACTCAAGTTTTTGAACACCAAGGTTATGGTATCACACTTTAGTGAAAGGTAAATTATGTATTTTAAAATGAACATTTAAGAATTATTTTAAAACTTCAGGAAGCGTCTGTCTTAGTGAACCAAAAATGGAGCAAATTTTACGGAATGATTATCCTGAATCTAGCTGAACCATCTACACTACTTCTAGAATTGTTAAAATCCTTGAGTAAACTTGCAGTTTCAGAAAGAAGTGCTCTGCAGGGAAAATAAGAAATCAAATACAATAAAGTATGACCTATTGTGCTCCTCCATTTTTACAGAAGATAAAATGTAAAATTGTTTCTCCTTTTCATTTCCCAAAAGAATATTTTCTGCTGTGTTTTGAAACAGCTTGGGGCGTTTTTAGAAAGTGTATTTCTAATGAGCAAGTGCAGATGCCAATACAGAGCTTTTGTGGAACATTTTGATTCTAACAGTATTGTACAGGGAAAAGTACAGTAAAAGTGATAATTACCCTGGTGATTTTTAGACTTTTGCTAATTTGTACTTTAAATCCCATTGACCAAATTCAATTTATGTACAAATGGTCAAATAATATACCCAACTTGGAGCAGATTCTAGTAATTAAAAATATTGACAATCTTGCAAATACCTTGACAAGGTTAAATCAGCCAATGCGGAGAGGAAGAACAATGTAGAAATTAACAGCCCACGTGTAATTATGTTATATTTTTCTGCTTTACAGTGTGGACATTTAGATATGAGATTGTGAAGATATCAAGGTGAGGGTTGTTGTATCAACATTAGCTGTAGCATAAACAGGAATTACCCTTAGAAAATCTCACAAAGGAACTCAGATGAATAGTAAATATATGTCCTCTACCATAAAGAAAGGATAGCATCAACAGGAGTCTGCTCTTGCAAAAACACTGTCAAAATGTAAATGATTTGATGATTACTGTAAAGAAAAAAAGCACCTCACGACATCTGTTTGATTCTGTTATAATGTTGTTGTTGTGTTCATAGACATATGTTTGCTTGCTTGATACACAAGTAAGATTCTTACTGCAATTGTTAGGATATTATTTACTTTTAGTGAGTTTTTTTTACAGAGAACCTTCCTACTTAGCTTTGCTAAAACTCACTAGTTTGATTTACAGGGCTATATAAAGGGAATTTCTTGCAAGGTTTAGAAAGAATGTTTCCCCCCATGCTATCAGCAAAAAAATAACAACAGTAATAAAAATATAATCTGACAGCTGGCCCTTGGCATATTATATGGATTTGTGTGCCTTCTCTAAATCACTATGGATTGTTTTTACAGAAATATTCATTATTGTTTTATTCCAGAATAGATCTCCCAAGCCCGTACAGGATTAATGAAAAAATAATGCTTTTATCTAACTCTAATGCCAACACAATCAAAATGCTTTCACAGCTTCAACCTTTGAGAGAGCAGTGTTCTCATCTTAGTCATGCAATCTCTCTGTCTCTCTTACACGCTGCCTATTTATTTCCTTTCCCAATATCTACCATATTCATTGTATTCTAACTGCTTAGCATTATAAAAAATGAACACACTGTCATCTTTTTTGTTGCATTTACATTTTGCTCTTCACGTAGGCCTCTTAGCTCCTCTGCAGTTTGCACAAGCAGGCTGAGCTCAGCGAATCTTGGATGCTCTAAGGATCCATGATGAAGACAAAACAAATATCTAACTTGTCATATAGTCAGCTTTATGAAATGGGTAGGTAGTGTAAAATTTATACATTTTGCTCACGTCTATTTTTTTTAACCTTCCATTTACCACCTGCACAATTCCAATTGTAGATTTTATAAGCTTTTTAAAAGACCTGAACCAGCAAGATACTGCTATAATTTATTGACCTGTACATTTGATAAAGAGCTCATTAAAATGGGACTAAAAAATCTGATTAATCTTTGCATTATGATCAGTTGAGGGTGAGAATGTTGTAAAAAAAAAAAAAAAAGTCTAGAATGTACAGATACAGACAGAATTAGTTGCATATGCAGAATGTTTTTGAATAAATTCATGTTTTCTTGGACCAGCATAATCTCACTCTGATTTTAATTCAACAATTTTAATTTGTGTGTATATTTATTCATAGTGGGGAATCAAATCCACATTAAACATATTTGTTTATAACACCGTCACTGCACAATTATCACTGTGCTTGACAATGACTTATAATGAACGTAATTGAAACTTTTTTTTAATTTAAACTTTGTTTTATTTTAATATAGCAGACTTTCTTGGAACTTCTAATTACTAATGAATGACTTTCTGTGTTGCTGGGCCCAAAATATGTCACAACACATCCCATTTTCATTTACCCACTGGCCTCTAGGCTGAACAAAAGCCCATTTTTATCTTGCCACCACACAGAGTGAACAGGATGGTGAATGAGGTAAAACAAAATACAGCTTCAAAGCTCACTGTCTGAATTGTAGGAATGAGCGGCATCTTGGGGTTACCATATCTGCAAAACAACTATTTGCATTCAAATCAGTTGTAAACATGTGCAGTTCAAGTTTTGATTAGATAAGAGTGAGATTGAGGATTTAAAAGCAAAAACTGAATATGTGGCAAAACATAATAACTGTTAATATACATTAGTGGATTTGAAAGGCTGCATGACTGTCCTCCAAAACCTCTGGTAAACATGTTCAGGTGCATGGGGTCACAAACTCTTTAAGTACCCACTGCAATAAAATAAAACTTTTCAAAAAATAAAAATAATTATAATAAAAATCATCAAACGGTCATTGCGGAGTCTTTTAGCAAGATAATGATCCAGAATATGGTTTCACCAGACCCAAGATCAACCTTCTTCCATGGGCATCTGGCTCCCCAGACTTAAATCACAGAAAGATTGTGAAGAGAGCAGATGGAGAATCTACTGAAAAAAATCTGTCCTGACATGCCATTCTCAAATTAAACATTGTGTTTTTCTACATTTTTCAGTTTAGGGTTATGCAATAAATGTATGCAATATATCACTCATTTATTCTGAAACTATTTAAAAGTTTTCTACAAATTGTTAACAGAGGTGCAAAACATGTGTCGCTTCTCCTGGCTATTAGTTGCTAGTTATCAGTTTTGTGAAGTTAAATATATTGTCTGGACATTTGTACTGATTAAAAACAGCAGACTAATTCATGGGCACATTGATATAATTTTCCATTTTAAAATGGAGATTGGAAAGTAATTATTTAAACCGAGTAGTTCCATTATGCTAAAACCTTTGTTTGCTCTGTTA
Source organism: Alfaro cultratus (assembly GCA_903066825.1). Classification (NCBI taxonomy): domain Eukaryota; kingdom Metazoa; phylum Chordata; class Actinopteri; order Cyprinodontiformes; family Poeciliidae; genus Alfaro; species Alfaro cultratus. The sequence goes on from CAEFZX010006837.1 coordinate 19,165, forward strand.
TAGCATTTATACTTTATACATTAGGTGTATTTAAGGCTGTGAGAGAGGGTGAAACAAATGGCAAAATGTATGATCTTGTGCAAGTTGGCTTTATGTTCAATGTTTTTACTACATTTTCTGCACTTTTAAAGTAATTTACCATCAGTTGTTGACTGATAATGACAGCTGAAAATGGAATCTCTCCTTGCTCAAAGCACAAAATATCCATTAGTAGTTCCTGAAAAGCATGCTGTGAGCACAAACTGAACCATCTTGGGTTTGGGAAAAATATTGCATTGCTTAACATTAGTGACATTCAGGCATATGCTGAGGTCTCGCCTGTGGTCCAAGCCTCTCATTATGTTACCTGGCATTGAGCAAACAGAAATAATCTTGTCTGGTTTAAGTTAATACTGCCCACATGGCTCCTGGTTTTCACTGACAGAATTTGTTCTCTGTGTTGAAGCTCTTGCCCATAAAAACTGAATGTATCACTTTTGTGTGGAAATGTATTTGTATGCTGAAACAACAAACCTAAAGCCAACTATATTATAAGTAGAAACGGTGTAAAATTAATATTGTGGAAGCAACCACAAAATTCAAAAGCTGTTTTATGCTAACTTTAATTAACAGAATGATGGTATTCATATGTGCTTAGCTGTTTGGACAGATGAATGTGGCATCTTCAGGCCAGAAATCGTGGCAAAAGTTGAACAACACATTTTGCAGGTCCACAAATCTTAATGATGTCTAAGGCATTTATTGTGATGTTTCCATGACGTCACTAAAGAACATCTTGTTGCAATCTTATTATTTTATTTATTTATGTATTTATTTTACATTTAGTGATATTTAAATTACTTACAGGAATAACTCTGGCAATGGGTTAATCCAGAAAATAAACACAGATAAACAGAGGGGCTCTGAGCCAGAAATGAAAACAAACAAAAAAAAAAGTTGATCAGACAATTGCAATTCATGTGTATTTGGAAAGTAGCAGAAGATTTCAAAGAGAAGAAAATGAGTCAGTGTGCCCTTTAGCACCTTAGGCCTACACCAGCATTACCACTAGAAATTGCTCTGGAAAACCTAAATCACTCTAATCATAAACTCACTTCTAAAAATAGCTCCTGATCCCATTTATACTAAACAACTTTACTAAAACAATATGTTAATGTATAAGCAAAAGTATAACAAAAATATATGAACAAATCACAAAATTAACAGACCAGTGCCAAATTGCTATTATTTACACCTCACAAGACAAAGTTGTACTCAGTCACAGTTTAAAATGTTTAATTGCTTGATGGGTATTAAAATTGCTTTGAGAAAACAAGGCAATATTAATTTTATGTGGATGTGGATCACTTTGAAGCATTAAAATAAGTAAGGCTCAATTGTAATTAGTGTCTCATATAAAAAATGTTCCATATCAAAAACTTTACCAGACATCTTCCATTGCTTTGGAGTTCATGTATGAAAACCCTGTGTTTTTGAGCGTTATTACTTTTACTACAGACAGTAAAATATTTGGTGGAACGTATACTTTGAAAAATGTTTTAGGGCTACACATAAAAGATAAATATTTGTCCTGTCAATAAAGCAAACAATAGCAAGGAGATAATCTGTAACTTTGAAGTGAAAACACATCATTTGTGCGAAGAGCACCAGGGTATTTGTGTAAATGTGTAAGAGACAATTACGCTTAAAAGATTCAGTGTTATCAGTAAAACATTTGAACTGGCTTCTGTTTAATCTATAAAACAAGCTACAGGAATAAAGGAACATGCACATTGGACAACAGAAAGCCCTAGAGGAAAAACTCATTGAAAGGTATTGCATTAATTTTTTCTTCTTTTAATGATTTTATTCTGTATTACTCCAATTGAAACATACCCTAAACCCACATATGCACAGGTAATCACTTGTCCCGCACATTCTTCAGTGACATTTAGCCGAAGTACAGCATAGGCCACGGTGATAAGATGAGGGGACTGAACAAAGAGTTAGAAAAAAAACAAAAAAAAACTTTTTATTTCAGCACTCAACACTGCATGTTCTACTGAGGTTCAAAACCAATTACTGTGATACCTTTCTTAGAATGTGTCTGTATCCTTATAAGCTTTCTATTGGAGATGAACTTAAAGGTGCAATAGACAAGAAATTAAAGGTTAAGAAGGATACACTATTTATGTTATATAATTATAATAGATTCAGTGTTATTGTAATTCAGCTTTTCAATTGGAAAGCAGACAAAAGTTGAATCACAATAAACTGAAAATTGATTTTTTTTAGCTTTAAGGAATCAAGAATCAACTTTTCTGCCTGCTGAGAGGAGTGATATCTGCTTATCTCTTCTCTCAGCTTGCGAAAAACATTATGTTGACTGAATGCATTAAGAGGGCATTTAAGTCTAAATGCATTAAAGTATATATTTTTCAGTAATGCTGAAAGTGATTGTTACATTTAATTTAACTATTAATAATGTAAATCCCTCTAATATTTCTTTTTCATTTTTACAATTACATGATATCTGAGTTCCATGTGTCTCAGATATCGTGTTCCAATCTGCGTCAGACATTGTTGCAGATGTAGCCTACATGGGCCTAAAGAAACTTGAACAACTTATAGATGAGCATAATTAGAAAGAAAATCCTGCACAGCAGAATCTTTGTAATCTCAGCACAATTAGAAAAGTTCAGTTTCATACACTGCACTTGTGTTGAATCCAATAATTCCCTTGGCACATGCAAAAATGGCTGACCTGTCATTTAATCATCATTATAGGGAACAGTGAGACCCCGGAGACCGCAGGGGTTTAGAAATCAGTTAGTCAATAAATCTAACAAGAACCTATATTTGGGGGCACTTAGCGAAGATATTTATTATAAATGCCCAAATCTAGAGTAATCTTTTCTAATACATACTGTGGTGAGATAACAGTTGCTGCATGTTGAAAGTATGCTTTCAACAAGCATACTTTACAAGAATACAAGAATAAGAATGACTTACATTGGAGGTACAATGGAGAGCCATCTTACTGTAACATAGGTCACAATGGAGTATAAGTCGCATTAGTCAAAAGATGTCATGAAGAGAACAAAACATATTTAAGATGCTCTGTAGTATAAGTCAAATTTATTAAGAAATTGTCAAATGTGAGAGAGATCTAGTCCATGTTTATTATATAACCCAGTGACATGTTGCATTTAGTTACCTGTTTTCCAAGAAACTCACAGAAACTCTTAACCATGGCTTGGAAGTCTGTATCAAAGGTCAGGAACAGAAAGAGGACACCGCTCCAACAGGAAAACATCTGTACAGCGTCCGTATTTTCAAAAGAACACAGAAAACATTTCAACTTTTGCAAAGCATCAAGCTGGGCCTGTCTTTGATCCTGCAGACTGTCACATTGCATTTGAGTGTACTGCAAGGCATGTAACATGATATCACAGAAAAACAATTTTCTACTTTTTCTTTTATGATTCCCACAAAAAGGAGACTGTGACAAGCTGTACTCCAAAAACGTTCATTGTTTTTACAAAATAAATTAATAAAATAAGCAAATGGTAATAATAAATAGAACTAATATAATTGATAATAAAAGAAACAATTAAGAAAAAAATCAAATACTATTGTGTACTGTTGCTGTTTTTCTTGATTGCCTTGATGCAATTGCCAACTAAGACATTTTCAAAACAATTAACACACAGGCCTAAACAGTGGACCCCATGATTTAAGTGACACATTGTGTTTAGAAAAGACATTAACCATGCCAAAGCATTCAAAAAATTACACAAAAGCAAATATGTCCTTCCAAATTATCCTTCAAACTGATTGCTAAGTGAAGTTTTTTGAAAAGTAGATTAAAATTGGTGGTTCAGTGGATTCATTCTGATATAGGTAGTATCTAATAGGTAGAAACAGATTATTTTCTACCTTCTCTACTAATAGTATAGGTAGACTTAGACTTATAGATGATCACCTTTTGTGGTGTTTGTATGCATTCATTGTGCAATATCCTCAATTTTGAATACAGTAGCACATAAAAAAAATCTACTATTTAAATGAAATTAAGAAACAATGTTAAAAAAAAGCACTACAAATGATAATTTAACCAGGTAAATAAATGTGCTGTTGTGGTATATAAACAAACAGTTAAATATTCTTTTTTTAGTATTTTAGTGACTGAGGTTTTTATTTATTTATTATTGTTTCAATGTTTCTTTGTTCACAGACTTATGAAAAGTTTTGACATTCTCAATAAATAAATAAATAAAATTAAGACAGGTCATAATGGGTAATTCAACATGCTAAACTTCACAGTTGCACCCCTGTCAGAGAACACCTGGTATTTATTTTCCTGAAAGAATATTCTCAATACAGATACTTTAACACTCTTTTGAATGATAAATATTACTTCCATGTCATTGACATCATTAAGTGTGCAAAATCCAAGAAGGCAGTGAATAAAAATCAATCAAAATCAAATCAATTCAGCAGCAGCACTTACTCTATACCTACAGGAATCTGTCAGCGATAATCAAGGTATTGGAGACAGTGATTGCTATTTTAGCTACTATAACCCACTGGCTTCCATATAAGAGCAGGTAGTAGTTAACGTTGACTGTGTTTAATGTGGCATGTAAGCATAAAGAAAATGTAGATGAAGTTGTAAGCAGTCATTTTAGTTTTGAACATCCTCTTATGTGAACCTGACACCAATTCTAACATCAGAGGAGATAAGGAGAGAAAAACACCAACACATTGCATTATTATGGAGTAGATGCTTAGTTCTTAATGTAAGTTTAAATGAAAAAGAAACATACTGTTTTGGAGATTACAATCTTTCTTTGATAAAACAGAGGTAGGTATAATCTATGATTTTACATATCCGATTATTCTGTTGTTCCTACGACTCTACCTTCGCTGAAAACATAATCGTAAAAAACAACAACAACAAAAAAGCATCTGTCTCTTTCTTAAAATGAAATTAGAATAAGTAGGATGATGATTGCACCACCTACATCTCCACAATGTTAACAATGTCAGCAGCAAAGCAACACTGAAAGATTGGTGGATATGTTTGTTGCATTAAATCTAACCTGGAGCAATAAGATTGCAGCCGCTGTCATTGTATTTCCTTTTTCTTTACATTATAAACAAATGCAAAACAGGACTGGGCATAATACAGTATTTATTGACAACTCAATAAATACAATCACAAAATGGTAAAACATATACAAAAAACAAATTAAGGGTACTGTGTGGTTCAATTGGTAAAACTTGAACATCATGTTCAGAGAATATGGTCCTTGACGTGGTTGCTCTGGTTTTGATTCCTGGTTTTGGGCCATTTCCTGCATGTCTTCTACCTCTCTCATTCCTGTAAATTTACTATTCAACAATGAATAGGTCAATAGAGCCTAAAAAAATCTATATTAGTGATGGGCAAAGGAGGCCTCACTGGGTGTGTGGCACATTTCCCAAACTGTGTCGACACTGTGTTAAAACTTTATTGCCTTGTCACTTACAGTGACATCTGCTGGATTTAGAAAATCATTGCAGACCAAAAAAATGAGTATCTATCTATCTATCTATCTATCTATCTATCTATCTATCTATCTATCTATCTATCTATCTATCTATCTATCTATCT
>CAEFZX010006837.1:24845-84246 GCA_903066825.1 Alfaro cultratus
TCTATCTATCTATCTATCTATCTATCTATCTATCTATCTATCTATCTATCTATCTATCTATCTATCTATCTATCTATTATTGAACTGACAAAACACATTTTAAGAATCAACATCACATTTTTATGTTAAAGCCAACACTGTAAATCTATCTAAAAGCTTACAGCTGGCCCTAAAAGCCACAGATAACCTATTGTCTCCACTTGCTGATTTGTTTGTTCCCTCAAATATTTGGCCTCAAGATTTTCTGAAGAGTTTGAAGTATTCAATTGGCTTTAATTTGATTGATAAACCCTGTAGTCTGTAATCCTTCAGCAGGTCCAGTTATGAAGTGTATTATACTCTGTCTTCAAAATCTGTAATTTCTAAAGAAAGCTGTGTGGTGTGTCCCTAGCATTTCTTTACAGCCTTTACCCCGATTGTCATACTAATGGCTCTTCAAATGTAACTATAAGTTTCTTTTGTTTGCTCTTGAGGCTTTGTTGATGATTATTATTATATTTTATCTGTTCTTTTAGCAACTACCTAATTTTCAGTTCCCCAAAATGGCAACTCTAAACGAGGAGTTTTCCCTTTATGTCAATGCTGAGTGTCACAATTATTTTATGTGCGAATGATACAGCCAAGTTTTGAAGTTAGATTTTTAGCTTGTGTATGTCTTCCATGGAAATGTCCTGGTTATATAATCAATGAAAATGCAAAAAAAAAGAAAAAAAGTCTTTCAAAATGATATAACTTGGTGATTCCTCAGCTTGCCCTTAAAAGACTCTTTAATCAGTTACAGATTAATATGCATAACATTTTTCTAAGGTCAAGCTTTCACCTGTTCAACTAAAAGCTGCTCTAATGATGCAAAGTGATGTACCTAGCAACCAATTAATTTGGTTTTAATGTGAGTATGTGCTTCAAGATGACCTGGACCTCTGAGTGTTTAATTTAGACATCAAATATTTTGGTATATCTGCCTTGACATAATCATGCACTATTTTTTATTTATATGCTTTAACAGAAAATACACTGCTCTTAAAGCCCAAGAACATTACATCTGACACAGCCCCAATGGGCAAAAGAGAGTTATTTTTACCCCTCCTACAGTATTTAAGAAGACCAAATGAAGGGGATAGGACTTGAACAAATATCTAAGTCAGATATATGCCATGCATTGTATCAAAGGTTCTTTTTAAAAATAGCAAAATGTCTTAATGGCTGAATCTACTGTATGTTGGTTTCAAAAATACTTTCAGAAGACTGTGAATTTTCTTCCTTCCTTTCTGTTTTGTTCACAGAACATTTTGACCTTCAAATTGCTCATTATGGTTATTTAATTGCACAGCTTTTAATATCTTCCTATTATTATGCACTTATTGCTGGCATCTACAGTGTATAGTGTGATGGCAAACTGCCCTAATTTCAATAACATTTCAGCAGCCAAGGAGAATGATGGCTGACAGTTAACTACTGAAATTTGCATGTTTTTTTTTTTGTTTGTTTTGTTTTTTTTACCGTGCAGCAATTTTGAAAGGTAAATGATGACAGTCAACATTTATTTTTTCTTATCTCTGAGTTAATATAAATAGTTTTTAATGCCTTCTAATTTCTTACTCTTTTCATGCTTTTGGATTAATTTCAAAGCAGGTTTAGACAAATATAAATCATGCATGTAAAGTAAAACCTCTCATATAATAAGATAAGCACCATATTTTCTTGCAGTTACTCAAAACAATGTTGGTGCACATATTTTTTTCTGCACTACATAGTAAAATTGCATGGTTCATTTTAAAAAGTTTACAAATTAACAGACATCCCCTCGTAACTAAACACTTTTCCACAGCATTTAGAAGTAGGAGCCAAACAAATCCATTCTGCATTGTCCAGCAGCAACATCAATAACTGCAGCATTTTAATTTATCAATGTATAAAATGGAATTTAAACCTAAGCCTTAATTTTCTGTAAGTCTCCCAAGGGAATGAATACTGTCATTTCCAATCAATTTGAATATTATTAAAAAGTTTGCTTATTTCAGTAACTCAATTCTATGAGTGAAATACACTCAACACACACACACACACACACACACACACACACACACACACACACACACACACACACACACACACACACACACACAGCCTGATGTTTTCAAGCTTTATTATGTTAATTATGATGTTCCATTTACAGCTACTGAAAACTCGACATTTTAGAATAGAAAATTACATCAGACCAATCAAAAACATTTTTAAATACAGAAATGTGGGCTTGACAAAAACATATTTACCATCTTAAAGGTTATTTTAAGATGTACTTTTAATATTGTATTCAGACCTCATAGGAAGGTTAATTCTGCTTTTTTGTACTTCTGTACATGTTCTCTCTTTGTTCAGTAAATTCTTATGTATGGTCTAACTAAAAGAAAGCAGGGACAGTAGATATTGTTTCCAGTTTGCTCAGTCCTTACTGGTAGATGACTGTACTGATGTTTTGATTTCTAGGATTTGATAAACAGCTTTCAATGAGACTGGTTGTGACTCAGTTGAATGTGTGGGATGATGATTGATCAATGTTTGTGAGAAATGTTTTACGATTTTATACTTATTATTTATTTTACAATTTTTTTAAGCAGTATTCAATATGCTGTAGCAGCTTTCTCCTGTCCAAAAAAAATCTCCCAAAGGAGATAAGTTCTCTTTTCACTGTTGCGTCTTCATTTCAGTCTGTTGTCCAGGTGAAGACAGATCTACAACATGTTTTTGTAGCTGTGTAAAGTTCTCCACTGTGATCTTATTCCCTAAGACATGCCCCCTATTATGATCAAATGACTATGAACCATTTGCCCTGATGTCTTTGATCATAAACAACTTTGAGCAAGTTCTGTTGAAGTATCTGAATGAGCTCACAGACCTCCTGCTGGATCCCCTGCAGTTACCAGTCACACAGGTTGGTAGATGATGCAGTCAAAATGAGACTATACTTTGTCCTGTTCCACATAGGGATGTATGCCAGGATCTTTTTTTGGACTTCAATACAGCCTTAAACACCACCATCTCAGATGTCCTCCACCTGAAGTGCAATCAGCTCACATTGCAGCTCTCCACCTGATAGTGGATCACTAGCTTCCTAACTGACTGGCAACATCTTCTCCCAGAGCATCTCCTTATTTGGTTGAAGACAAACATCTAAAAACAGAGGATTCCATGGCCAAGGTGGAAGCTAAAACATTTTAGGTGAGTGGAAAGCTGTGGGTCAAGTGTGTATGAAATTTTTGCTGGGAGCAAGGGAGTAGGTTCCAGAACTGAACCTACTGAGTAATATGTGTACTTCATTCCAGCCTGAACAGACATCCATCTATCTGATTTTCCTTCTGCTTGAAGCATGTGGCATTCTTCATCTCTGGGCACACATCTCTCATATTCTCCAGCAGGATCTTGTTCTCCAGCCTCCCTGCTCTTTTAATATTTATTTTTGTGTATACTCTTCAATAACTTAGCACTCCCTGAAGGAAAGTTCTGCCAGAAGTAAAGGGGTAGAATAATGTAACAAAATAATGGTTATCTGTCTTTTCATACATACTCTGTTCTCTGTTTTTATAGTAACAGATCCAAAAAGTGTTAAATAACAATTACCACAAATAGATGAGCTAAAAAACTAAACAGCTAAACAGATATACACGAAAAAAAGCCCCAAAGTGAAGATTTGTCCAGATATGTATATTATTTCAAATACCAGTTATGCTGGATTTTATTACAAGAAAATCTACATTTACTTTTTGTATTAGTGTATATGTAAGACATTCCTGGAGGCTCATTTTGTTGTGCCAAGTAAAAGAATATCTCTTACATTTTGCAGCTTCCGTTGAATGGCTGCACTTATAAAGATGAAGTGCTCTGTTCCCTGCCACTCTATAAGGGATGTACATCAAGTGGGGGGACAGTCAGAAGTACTTCTGTGAAAATAGCGCCCTGGTGTGAGATCTATAAATGGTTAAAGCCATTTATAGATACTTCATATTAAACACTTGTTCCACACATCAGAGAACATTTGTAGGTCTCTCTCTTTTTAAAGTCAGTCCTGCAGATCTTTGTATTGTAAATTCTGCCACAGCTAAAACTCTGAATTAACAAACCTTTTTCAGAAAAATATAACTGAATAAATAGAAAGAAAACCTTTCATTTGTAGTTATAAAGACATTTTTAAAAAGCTGCTAATGGTATGCAAATAGGACATATAAATATTTAGATTTGAAAGAAGCATTAAATATAACACAAATGTATAACCACTATTAAATATGTTTTTTTTTGTGTGTGTGTGTTTACAACTCTGATAAACTTTCGGGCTAAAAACTCTAAAAACCAAGTCATATATAAGAGCAGCAACCGTCCTAATCATCTATGAATGATTAGGACGGTTGATAACATAAAAGTGAAGTTAGATAAACAACTTTTTACTTTGCGGCAGTTTATAATTCACTGAACTTGAACTCATCCATTGCTCTGAGCTGAAATTAATTAGTTTTATGCTCAGTTAGATCTTACATATTTGTTAATATGTAAGATCCACTACCCTGAGACTGCCCTTTGTTGTGAATTTATGCTATATAGACAACATTGATTGAATTGAATTGTTACTTACATGAACAGAGACAGGCTTCTTTATTCCGTTAATAAGATTCTTAATTAGACATTTAATAAATAATTCCAAGAGAGTTGTTTTTCTGAGAATATTTATTCTAATTTTGAAACCAAACAACAGAATGACACACTTTGTACAGGCGCTGTGAATAAAACTGATGTCTAATCCGACATTTTCTCGTTTCAGCGGGAGCAGTCAGCAATGCCCCTTATCAAACTTTGGGTGTGAATTATTTTGTATTTACTTTAAATGACAGCATGGTATTAGAAAACTTATATGCTAGAATATTATCCTATGTACTTTTTTGCAGCAAACGAGCATCATAGCAGCATGTCTATCAGTGTTCCAAACACATGACTTTTAGGGTTAATTGGTACCAATTATCATAAATAATCTTTACGTATTAGAGTGCATGCACATGCTTGTTTGTCCAACAAGCAACAACATATTAAATTATTTTGAAGGTAAATATTTTAATTATTAGCTATTACATCCATTGCATCTTTAAGGTTTCTGAATGATGGCAAACAGGTGTTATAAAGAAGATTTAGTGTAAGTTGAACGATTTGATGTAATTTCTCATCTGTGTTTATACTGTGGAGTTTTGACTTACCTGCATGGGTTACTGGTTTTAGAAGTCATCTTCTTTCCAGCACAGCCAGGAGCCATTGTTCTGTGATTACCCCCGAGATTCCAACTTGGTCACCTCAAAGGCAAGCAGATTGTGTTTGTCAGCTTGTTTGTGCACATATCAGTCAACTGTAGCGTACAAGCATGAAAGTGTTGCCTTCTCATTTTTATCTAGTTTGATCTTGTTTTACTTAACAGCTGTAATTGTTTCATCTTTGATGTATATTACTGTTTAATTAGGTGATCTAAATGATAATGTGATTGCAATTGCAAGTCTTAATAAATATTTAATCTAACCACAACATGATCTTTCACCTTGTGAGGGACCAATACAAAAAATGTGAATCCTTATAATTAACACAGACCAGGACGAAGCTGGGCCTTTAGCACCAATTTATTGCAAAATATTAATTATTATGTTGCTGCAGAGGGAAACTTTGTTGATGCCTATGAAGACTTTTTTTTTTCTGGAGAGTGATGCTCACGTTTGGCTTTAATGGTCACATTAGTCATTTTGCTGTGATGGTTGCCATGTAGTAATTACAGTAATTATGCTCTTAGACTGTGAAACTAAAGCTTTGAAGGTCACACTGAAAATTAGCCTCTTTCCGTCGACATCAGACAGCTACAAGCCTTAGTTCCCCTTCTTTAACTATGTGTAACTCAATTCCAGTTTCTTAAAGTGTGATAGAATGCATTAATAACAATGTTCATTTCTGGAGTGAAATGTTTAGGCTTGCAAGGACCTTTCTGGATTGTCATCCATGCCCTGTGCTTGTCCTTGGTTGAAACACACACTTCTGCTCTTTGGGGCTTTTTCTGAGGAGGATACGGGGAGGAATGTTTTTTATTGATGCAATAAAAATAGTTAACCGACCTTTAGCAAATCTTTTCACTCCCAGTGATCCATGTTCCATTCCAAACATCAGTGCAGATGCAATGATAAAGAATTAGGCTTTGGATGTTGGGCATAAAGTATCTGACATGGTTTAAACTCTTTTTGTACCTGACATTGTTTTTAAAACAAATGCAATTCTTTAATATTAATCAACATTTGAGTTGAGTATTTTGTCCCGAATGGCAACAGGAGGAACAATATAGATCAGTAGGTTACTGAACTGGTTGTTGACACACTGTTAATACAAAACAGCAATAAAGTTGAGCCTGTTTTCCTTAGAGTTTTAGATAACATACAAGACTATTTTATAGGTACAAAGCAAACATTTTAAAAGTACTGAACATAATTTTCGATACATATTTCCAGTGATTTTAAGCAAAACAAGTGTAATTTTATAAGTGACGAAAAAAAAAAAGAAACATAAAACCATGGTTTACTAAAACACAAATGCAAAACTACATATGGATGCTCCATGGACCATCTGATGATGTCTATGTATCATGTTTATTAATAAATCAATAAAACAATTGCTCTCTGCATGGATTAACCCACAATAATTGGCTTTAACAGTAAGTCAGTGTATGAGCCAAATGAATAAGATAATATTTGACTGCAGCTGCATTCTTAGTTTATTTCAGTATTTTAACTTGTCTTTTAGGTGTAGCATTTGCTTGAAGCTACTCTTATGTGCCTTGATTGCTACATTTTCTTGCATAGTCGAATATGAATATGCACCCATCCATTTATTTCTAATTTGCCGCTGGTGCACCTGAATTTCCCCACTCTGTGATAATGGAGGATATTCCTATTCTCTTCTTTTTTTAAAATTTTGAATTGATACTTTTGGGCCGCATATATTAGTGCGCTAAATCGTTCCAAATTTGTCCCATCCAGGATTAATTGTAGTCTTTATTCTCTTTGAACTCAGACAATTTGTAATTAACATTTGACCTATCTGCTCTTCAACCTTTCAGTGTAACATCTAATTCATGCAAACTTGTCCCATGTAACCTCATTAGATCACTGGATATGTGTGTAAGGTAATGAAGGAGTAACTACCAGATAAAAGGTCTGGTAATCAGGTTTTACTGCCAGAACATTATGTTGAAACAACATAGCTTGAAAAAATCTGGGGTCTTTTTTACTGCCCCTGGGTAACATTGAGTGTCTCTTAGCAACCTATAAGTACACATTTTATTTCCTTGCCATATCTTTGGTCATTGTTGTTTCTTTGTTGTTGTTTTTGCGTTTGTTTTTGTAGCAAGTAGCTATTTAAGCAACAGATTGTCAAGATCCAAACTGAGGATACATCATTCATGATGGAGCTGTCAGACTGGAAGATATCAAGTTTCATCTTAGGTAGAGCATTGCATTGCAGAGTGGGAATTCTTTACTGTTGTTTCTCAGGTTATACCAGTTTAGACCAGTTAGATTTACCAACATTTTTAAAACAGGTATTTTAAAAGCCTATTAGGCTTTTAAAGGTTAAGGTTAGATTAAGGTTAAGGTTAAGGCTAGGTCTATTAAGTCTGTTCTTTGCCCTTCACCTTATCTTCTGAATTACCACCACAACCCTGAAAAGAATTACATGACAAAAAAATAAAAAATAAATAAATAAATGATTTGTGCAATAACACAATTTCATACTGAAAAGTTTTACATAATTGCAGAATATTCTGAATTACTATATCTCTTTAACAAATCATACATGGCACAATCAGTCCAAGGGGAGGCTGAGGCAGTGAAGTAAAAAGAAAACCATGGTAAGGAGTGGCATCTTAAGCTTACCAAGCATTATGCAGTTTTTTACACGCCTACCTCTTGAAATAATATTCACATTTCTTTCACAAATGTAAAAATTGACTGATACTTGAACTGGAAGTATTGGTCAGATGAGTCAAGGAATATTGACAAACACTCAATAACTGTTAAATATGGTGGAGGAGGTATGATGATGTGTTTTTCTTCTGATGTCATCATCTATACATTACCAAGAGATTTGAAACAGAAATTTAATTAACTCTGCCGAGAACACTGAAAATAGGTCGTCAGTGGATCTTTAAAGAGGAAAATTATACAAAATATAAGGTCAGACTCAAACAGGAATGGTTCATCATACAAAAACATTTACATTCTTTCCTGTTCATCTCAGCCCCCACATCTACAATAAACCCATCAAAAGCTGTAGGATTAGCTCAAAAGAAGAAAATTGAGGACCATAGATTTTTGACAATCAAGACATTTTCTGAAGATGAATGGCTTGTATGCTTTAGCCTTTTAAATATTACAGGTGAAGGACAAGTGGTGTCATATTCACAAATTCTAGACGTCTGCTGTAAGGAGAAACTATCACATCTGTTGCACAGGTGTGATTCTGACTCATTCTTTCAAATCTTCAAAGTTTTGGGGGGTTATTCATTCCAATCTGTAGGTGTTTCCATAATTTTCAGTTTGATTTTTTTTTTCTTTTTACCTTTTGCACATTATTTTCTTTAATGTGCCATAATTATTTCCTATATTATTATTTTTCACTCAACTTTTTTTGTGGATTTTTGTGGATTGTGTTGATTTCATTGTATTTGTGGATTACTCTGGGCAGTGATGATGGTGTCATTCTTTGAAGAAGAGAAAAACATTGATGTATTCAACACTTACTCTACGTGCTGCATGAGGGGAAAACACAAAACAATGCTTGTTCTGCAGTTCACACACTTTACCATGAGAAGCATCAATAAGGTGTGAATCTGCGAATCAATGATTGTGTATCATGTGATGCCAAGTGTTTTGTCAGATTAAGATTTTCCCAGATATAAATGGAGAAGGTCTGGACTTACTCAGAACTTCTGTGAAGCCACAAAAAAAAATAAAAATAAATAAATAGGTGTCTTATAAAATACTGTCACATACTATTTTGTTTGTTGGTCTTACTTCAGGATCAACTCACAAGAACCACAACAAATACGGAACATAGTTGTTATTGCCTCTCAGTCCTAAGACATTCCACATGTTTTATGTAGGTTCAGAAGATTTGTTGTGCTAAATAATTACTTAGAAAGACACAAAACTTACTGAGCCAGCTGCAGAAATTTTGAAGATACTTGATAACAAAGTAGAAGTGTTTTCATTCGCAACTTTATTAACACATTTTGAAACTCTAAACAGACATTGTATTATGACCATTGAACAGTAATAACACTGATCAGCTATTTAACATGTAAATGGGCTAGGCATATTAGGCTTTGAATAAACTATTTTATCCTCAAAACTGTGCTACAAGCAGGTCAATATGGGCATGTTTAAGGATTTCAACAAATTTGTGATGATTGAGTAAATAGATCAGCAAATCTCTAAAACTGCAGACCTTATGAGTGTTCCTAGTGTGCAGTTGTTAGTGTCTATTAAAACTGTTCCAAGGAAGGAACAGTGGTGAACCAGCAGCAGGGCTTTGGGTGGCCAAGGTTCAGTGATTCATGTTGGGAGTGATGGCCTGCCATTGCGGGCCAATCCAACAGAAAAGCTGTACTGGACTTTAAATTGTTGTAGGAGTTAATGCCGGTTCTGACAGAAATGTGTCAGAAAATATATTGCCACAGTTTGCTCTATGTGGGGCTGCAACAGCATTCCCTAATGCCTGTGGGGTCTTTAAGCAGGATAATGTGACCTGCCACAGAGTAAGATTGGACTGGAAATGATTTGAGATACACACCAACAGGGTTGCAACTTATGGGACTTAAAGAATTTGCTATTAAAATCTTGGTGCTAGGCACCACTATGCTAACTTTTATGTCATTGTCTCAATGGGTCGAGGACTGTAAAGCAGAGCAGTGTTTTTATTGTGGTCCTTTTGAAGACATATTAATGAACAACATGAATATACACCAAGAGGGACAGCATACAGTATTGCAGTTTTGCATGTAGAACAAAACTGATATTTGCATAAGTATATTCTTAGAATGTGAAATAATTGATACAATTTACTTCACTTTGAATACTCACAATATGTTTTTAACCAAAAATCAACTACAGACTAACTCATGGGACGTTTTTAAAGATTGATGATGGTAACACTTTCAGTTTTAACAGGCAGATAAAAACAAGCTGTTTGATATTAACATTCCATTTGAAAGAATTGTATATTTTGACGTTTTATGACCAGGTAAAAAAAGTTACAACCACTGATTCACAAGAAAACAGCATGACTTTTTTTTCTCACTTAAAGGTGTCATGTGATAAAATGTCTTGTTTTTCTGCCATGCCTACTTAGACAATATGCCTCTCTCTTATTTGTGTTGATTAGTCTTAAAGAAATACACAAACCATTGTTGGTAGGAATCCCCTGAGAGCAACGAAGCCGTCTTTGATGGCACGCTTGGCATTCATTACTGATAGGGATAAATTGTTTAGACACAAGCCATCTGTGAAGAATAAATTAACCTAACCTAAAAAAATAAGAAAAAATAAAAGCAGCTAGAGAAACCAAATCATGAAGCCAAAAATCCAGCCATATGACATTCAAAGAAAACACATTCCACTGCACTAGTTTAGCAAAAAAAAAAAAATTGAACTTTATTCTTTTTTGCAATATACATAAATATTAAATCTTATCTGATCACTTCGGCCACACACCCGTTCTTGAGCTTGTCTAAACATTTCTGGTTTTGTAAGTCGTGGGAGATGTATGCATGTCTGATTCTGTTGAAGAAATTGAAACATTATGTTCAAGTAAAAAAAAAAATCAAAAATAGTCATTTACTTTTACAAAGATTTCGTATGCTTTACAGCTATAAGAGCCATAAGAGGTGAAGAAAAATGTCTTATTTAGTGTATTCTTTTACATTAATTTAGTACATTGGAAACATTTATAACACTTTCCATTCCTTGTGTACAGCTAAGGCTTTACAAATTACTGTTGAGTATTTAGTTCAACTGATAGAACAGATGTTTAAAGCTTTGGTCACCATATTTTTGTTTTTCTTTGCTCTAATCCCCATAAAGTAACCTCGGCTTATATAAAATTTTGAAAATGTTGGTATTCTGATCAAATTAGGTGCTTAGAAACTGCTAAATAAATAAACTATAGTAACCAGAGAGATAGTATAAGAGGTAAATGATAACAGAGGCTGTTCATACTTTGAGTGAATATTTTGTTGCTAATCTTTTGCACCTGAAGTAAAAGTAAAAAAAACAAACAAACAAAAAAAACACACATTTAAATGATGCTGTAATGCTGCTACTAGAGACTTTCAAGAGCTTAATCTTATAGAGATCCAAGAGTATGATAAGGAAAAGAGCAAAGAAAACATTGGGAAAACAAACACTATTCATTCAGAAAGAGAAATTGTATCTGGTTCCAAAATATTTATCTCAAACCAGTCTGCATTACTTACTGATTTTAAAGTGTTGATAATATATTATCCAGTGTTTAGATTTCCCATGCTTTGGAGAGTTTTCTGTATTCATGTCTTCTTATACTGAGGTAGGTCTGGTTTAACATCCTCAGAGCTGAAAGTTCTGCTGCAGTGCCCCTCACTGGGACAAAATTGTATTTACTGATATTATAACAGGAAAAAAAACATCCCTGCAATTAATAAATTAAAAGCAGTTCAAAGGAGTATAAGAGAGTGAAATATTTAAATTTAGACATTCATCCACAGTCAAATTTTTGCCTTTTTAAAAAAGTTGTGATCTTTGCTTTTACTCCAATTACCACTTAGGATTTAACTTTAAGGTATGAAAACAGTCAGTTAATTAAAAAAAAAAAAAAAAGCTTCCTTATTTTTTGCTTTTCTTTGAATATTGCATGTTTCTATCTATTTTCTAAAGAACGAACAGTCGGCCAACATCTGCTCACATTAACACTTATAATTCATCTCGACACTGACAAGGCAGTGCACAGGGTATCGTCAGCATTGTAGCAAGCTAATTTTAACAAGAGCAAGCTGCCTGACAAATTGAAACCATGTTAACAATTAATTAGCATAAAACAGGTACAGAGTAAACAGGTGCTTGTTGACAAAAATATCATATGGCAACTGTCCACACAAAAACACGCTGTTATCATTGAGTGACTACAACACCCACAAAAGCGTACCAGAATGGCTCCATAAAACATTCAAGATCAAAAAGAGCACAAGAATGGATGCACATAAATCTCATCCAGCGTGTAAGCCAAAAGGAAAACAAATTGAAAGCATATAACATGCGTGTTCTTCAAAACCTTTTCTTCCAGCTCAAATAAAGGTAAACAGACAATAATGCAGCAAACCTCCTGCTGTGTCTTTGGCTGCTTACTTACAATTAGTTGACTGGCAGATCAGCCGACCAAGGTTTTGATTTTCAGAGTGAGGTTTTCTTGTATGATCACTAAGGAGGCAATGCACTGTTATCTGACAACACATCACTTTTATATTCCTATAATTAAAGACTAAATATTATATTTGAATTTACTGATGTGAAAAAAGCTGCATTAAAATGTTCTATTGTTCTTCTTGCCCAGACTCCTTTCCTTACTCTGCTTCCATCTGTCCTTGTTGTCATAGTAAATGAGCAGGCAGAACATGGGGTAAAACAATAGAAAGGAAAACAACAAGCCAAGTCTCGCCTGCAGATCTCCATCCATCTAAAACTGACTGCATGTTGAGCTGCCCTTGAACAGAGCATAAGGTGCAAACACTTCAACCCATTGGCATGTTTATTATTATCTTTGATGTAGAATATAATTATTTGGATACTGTGCAGAAACCTTCTTGAACTTGTAATAAAAATCTCACTATATGAGGTCTGTGATGCAGCTGATTCCATGCAAGATAAAACATGTATAAACACTAATGAGGGTGAGAGTAGCTGCACGCTTTAAACTAAAACATAACCTTGAATCATTCTTATCACTGAAATGACCATTGATCTCCTCTGTTGCCAGTGTTCAAAGCAAATCAATCAACCACAATGGGAAATAATAGTGCAATACAGTATACTTCAAATGGAGTTGAACGATGTTGCATAATCTGTAACAGAAAGTCAAATGGTCATATGAAAAAGAAAAGACTTTTAAAAGGCAGGTGATTTTCATCCAGCCTGTGACTGAGTTTAAATGATTTTGAACAAAAGGAAAGAAACCTCACATAACTTCTTTATAGCATGTATTTTCAATGCTGAAAATAGTGTGCACAGATAAATGAGCCAAGGACTCCGATCAAAGGTTAAAACATTTGGTTCATTATTCAAAGGACCAAGGAGAAAAAGGAGCCTTTTGTTTCAAAAGGGCTTTTTAACATAAGTAAACTCATCTTTATCTTGGAGTCCATTATCATAATTGCAGCGAAGACAGCCGTTAGAGTTGTAAACAAATCTACATCTTGCCTTTTGGCAACCTGTCTGACAGAGTCACCTGCACTTGCTCATTATGATGGATAAGCAGAGCTACAAAAGAGATAGTGGTTTCTCCTGTCAATTCAAGGAGCATTGCAGTGTCAAATAGTGTTAAGGACCAATTCAGCAGTTATCAACCTGGATCATTTTTTCTGTAATTATGAGTATTGTCAATAATTGTAATAGCAATTCCCAATCTAGAATGTATAAACAATAAATATTAGGCCCTTTAGTAGAAGTATAAATAAAGGAGCTGCCTCAGTTATTGACTCGGGAATTGTTACAAAGCCTATCTGTAGTAAATGCAGTCCAACCACTAACCTGTCAAACCTGACAAATGGCATATCAAGGTAGAAACAGATATGAAACACTGGGACCTGTGAGTTGGACAATGTGGAGCTTACCAAGGTTAGACAGATCACCCCATAGTGGAAAGTAGGTTTATGTTATCTGACAGCTACCAAACTAATGGGACCACCTGAAGACAAAATTTTGGATAGCCCCAAATTTAAAACTCCTTGACCCAGTGACGGATCATATTTATGGTGCTGATTGTTGTAAGAGCATTTTTCACAGCTCTCTGTGAGCAATTTGGTTCCCTGAACACAGAAGTGAATGTTAAACTAGGCTGACAAAACCAAACATCCATGAAGTGAAGTAAAGGTCCTCTGTGATAAAGAGTTTAGAAGGACCTGTGTCTAAGTTTTTTGTTTTTTTTCCTGTCATGTCTATTGATTTTACAAGGTATACTTGGTGAAGGAGCTTTGTAGTGTAGAGGTCAGTCAAAGGCGTGGACTAAAACCTGCTGTTAGGTTGGAACACTCCAGAGGATTGACCAGAACTGTTGAGAAGGATGACAAAGTCAGGTTGAGTCTGTGAGTTATGAACTAAAAACGTACATGGTAGTCTTTCCAAAAAATATATAACCATTTTACAGAAAGGACATTGCAATATCTACAGTACTCTCAAGTGAAATTTAACAAACTGGAAAGAAACTGCAAAAAGATCTTAAATACTTTAGCTGACAAAGGTCAATTTGTTTTTACAAAAGTTTGTTTTTTATTATTTTGTCAAATTGGCAGAATATTATGCTCTATATGCAAGTTGCTCAAACAATAATTTGAAAGTCAAATTTCAATTAAAGTCTTCCACCTTGAACAAAAGCAATACCCCTGTTTAAGGAACATTTTAAAATAAGATCTAAAAAACATACATTTTCAACTTACTGTATTTCAATTAATCTTAGACACAAATTGATAGACCAAGCTGAAATAAACACAAATTATGATTAACATGGATGACCGGTGTTTGCAAAGTGTTTTGTTACATCAAAGTTAGGATAAAAATTAGTGTGTTCCAAAAACATTACTATTGTTCTCCATATGCTTGTCTTCTGCAATTACAACTACAAACTTGAATTATTTTATTCTAATTGTATGTGACAGAACAACACAAAGTCTCACGTGATTAAGAAATGGAAGGAGATATACACAATATTCATTTACAAAAATACAAATCTAAAACCTGTGAGTTGCATTCAGAACAAAGTCTCCACGAGACTACACTAAATACTGAAATATTTGTCAATTCTGCACTGCAAACTAACTCAAACTTTATCATATTTAATATAAATGATATGTCAACACCAATTTTCAAGTCTTGCGACAGGCACATAATTAAATTTTAGTCTGGGCCATCCTAAAATATTTTAAATAAGCAATTAGTTTACAGAGCACCTCCACCACCTCTGCCCTGACACACAAAACTGCCACCTCCCTACAAACAATACAGAGAGCAGAAACCCCCCCTTATATGTTGTGAAGCAATAGCTCTTTTTTATTCACAAGTAGTGTCTGAGATCTCTTTCCTAATCAGTAACTTAAATGTAATCCTGTTCTGCAATCTGCCTTTCATCTACTACATTCTTTCACAAGATATTTATATCTGCACCGTTATGACTTTCATTCCATGGTCTAACTTAGAGGACACGAGACAATACTGTGCAATTATGGTGACATAAGATTCTGAGGTAATGACTGTTCATTCATCACTTGTAAAAGCAGTGCTACCTGCTGTTAGTGATCCTGTCACCTTGTTTTGGTCTCACTGTTGTACGTGGGGATTGCTCTTAAGCTCGGTTTAAACAAGTACAAATGTGGATTTACTTATTTAATTCAAGGTAATTTGTCTGTGGGAATAGCACACCAAGTTGGAGCTCTAGGTCAGTTTGTTTACAAAAATTGGAAATCGCTAGATTAAAAACCGACCCAAATCTTCTCCCTCCTTATCTTTTCAGTGATTTGATTAAATTGCCAACTTTGTATGAATTCATGCCATATGATTTATCCCCTCTAAACAGCGTTTTCCCTTTTACCGGAGCAGACTTGAAAGTTTATAAAAATCTAGATTATGCAACATAGGCTAATTGATGGTGGGGCTTTCCATGGTTACTACTGATTAGATACATGCCTTCTCCATGATGCAGTATTTGATTGCATCCTACTAATCTCATTTACTTATGAAGTATATGAACATTAATCTTCTTACCTTGCAGAGGCGGTCCTAGCCTGATTGGCGCCCTGGGCAAACCACCTTTCGGGCGGACCCTCCCCATCCCCTCCATGAAATTGTTCATGGGGTTCAGGGGTGCTGGTGTGATGATGTATTGGGTACTGTTGACATTCAGATCCTCTGGTTGCAAGAGCGGGGAGTGGGGGGATTTGACAACGAGGGGTGGAGAGGCAGAAAGATGCCACCCTGGGTGGTTGCCCATGTCACCCATTTCAGAAACTGCCACTGATTCATTACGTTTGTGTGTCGTTGATAAGCTTTATAAAAAGAAATGTAAATAAAACCACTATCTTCTATTAAGGATGCACCTAAAGGTTCATATTACTATAACATGTATGATGTATGTTTGGAGTAGCAGTCTTGATCTTGAGGAACACTCACTCCGACACACATGGAATGTATACAGACCCTCATTCACCTCAGTGATCATGTGGCCATGAGTGTCATTACTCTCAGCATCCCAAGATAGCAGTAGGTTAGCTGTAACAATCTGTTTGTCTCTGGACAGTGACTTTGTGTTGATGATAGAGAGTGTGAGGGATGGGAGGTGTATGGAAGACAGAGACTAATAGATGAGAGGGTAGAGGAAGAGTAATGAATACTGTCGCTCCACATTGAGTATCACATGACTCTCCTAAAACTCTTTTTTGACCCTATCCTTTTAGCAATTCTTTAAAAATTGAGGCTAGCTTTTTACATTTTATTTTATTAAATCACCAAAAGAGCATATTCTTGATTGAGTGGTTAACAAAACAGGAAAATGTTTTTAAACTGTAATAATTATATACCCAGTGATTCACACATTTATATTTATTTCTGTTAATGCTGTCCTGTGTTTAATTCTACTACTCCTGCAATTACAGGTTAATTGTTTGTGGTTATGAGTTACTTTACAATTTAAAGTGTATTTACAATGATGCTAGAAAAAGGCGCTTCAAACTACATGATGATACCATCTCTCATCTCATTTTTTTCACACACATGCAGACCAGCTGTGATACTTTAAGTGCAAAAGTGGTTCACGTTTGGGTTGCAGAGCACATTAGAGTCACATTTTCTTCAACTGCATGATATGTTTGTGTGGTTTGCTTCTCTGGTCTAAGGGTGGCAGTGTTGTTTCAGAATTCAGCTGCTCACCACTGAGGTTCCAAATATCTATTCTGACAGTGATCTATTACTTAAGTGGACGATCACTTCAACTTGCTGTTCCCAAGTTAAATTTATTATTCATCCATGCTTAATATGATGCAACAGATTATATCTTTGTGGAAATAATCCCCACTCTTTATTCTAAGACTTCAAATTAATTAAATGAATCTGATTTTCTTGTTAGTGAAATTTTTTAATGCCACAAGATATCCAATATGTCTTTACAAATTATGTTTTATTTTGTTTTTGTGGATATGTAGATTTTTTTGATACACTATTTGTACAGCAGCTGTAGAGTTCTGTAAAGCAGCTCAAGCCAACATACAGCAGGGGGCAAACCAGAGCCTGGAATAAATTGTAGCTTGTGGAAAGAATTTCCTGTAGGGAAAATCTATTCCTGTCTTTTAAAGCTCACTGATGTCTGAATGTGTGTGTATTTGCTGAGTGGCAGGGGATCATGTGCTCTCAGAGCTGTCCCACTAAACTCAGTTGCATGTGGACTGCTTTTCCCCTGAATTAACCAATTCCTTTAACAAGCCACTGAATTCTGATCAAACTTTCATGGCGCTTCTTGATTTACAACTCCCCGGTCATGTTCCACCGAGGCTCCAAGAAGGAACAGGCCTATCAGCGTCACTGCGTCATTTACACATTAAAAAGGCCTGCCGCTTCACCAATCAAATTTTCATAGAACATCACCTTTAAAAGTCAGAGATTTCTGGCGTTGTGTTCTTTGTGTGTCAGCGTGTGATAATCTTCTTGCCAAGTGATTTTTTTTTTTTTTTTTTTACTTCAGTGTCACATCTGTGACTCTGTGCCTCACCAGTAAATGTGAATTTGGTTTTGCATGAGCAAGCTTATGTAAGCTGGAACTGAGGGGCGCATGAGTGAGGATATAAAGTTAAGGGGATATTTTAAAAAAAGGAAAAATTAATTAAAAAGATATCATCTCCTTCTATGCTTCAGTGAAAATACTGGAGCTCATTCAAATATCTCCCATGTGTGTAATCTTTAATTCTGCTAATATTAATAAACTCTGATGGAAATTTTCTTAAATATATGGATTCCAACTAGAAAATAAAATTTGCCCTGACATATTCAGAAAACAGCAGAGCCAAAGACGCACAATAATATCCACAATGTGCTGATCCGACCAGAGAGGAGCTTTAGACAAAAATAATCATGGCTAACAGACCAGGTAGGGGAGGTTATACTGCAAAATCAATTATTTTTTATTTTATTTTTTATTACAGAAAAATTACATTTTATCATAATATTCTGATAGCTATTAGACAAAACAGTATATTGTCATTTCTGACTATATATTTTTTTTCCATTTATGCAATTTTGTTAACTTGTGTCAAACACAATTTAGAGGACTCAAGCTTAAGACTCCAGCTAGAGTCATACTTAATTTGCAAAAATACATTTCAGACTCAACTTAAACTTCTGCCCTAAAGATTTGAGCAATTCTATCTATCTCATGTAAAGAAGCAGATTTTTGCTGTGAAAGGATTTGCTTGATTATTAGCACCATAAATTGGTGTATTAAAACTGTTAATGACTCTTAACTTGGCCAGGTTAGTTGTAGCTTCACATAAATTTTACATACAATTTTTGACCATTTAAATGATTCCCCCAAATGAATGTTATTAATCAGAAGAGAAAGAGAAGAAAACAAACTAGAAATAAAGTAAGTGAAAAAAGAAGGGGAACAAAGGACAAGAAATACATGAACTAGCAGAAAAAATGAACAATTAAAAGAAAACATGGCGGAGCAGTGGTTGCACTACACGGACCATAAAGGGTGACGGACAATGACAATGAGAGGTAGACAAGATAACACAAAGCAAAGGGGAGTTTCGTGTCACTTTTGAACCGTGATCATGTGGCGGGCCTGTGTGGAGCCGGATACATGTACAAAACAAACAAGCAGAGAAGCAGCTGGTAAGGCAGAGACTGGATTTTTGTGAGATTGCACTGCTGGATTGCCTACTTTCTGGAATTTGTTAACGCCTGTTGTCTGCTGTATACTTTATTAAGTGGTGATTTTGATGCTTGAAATAATTGTTGCTTTGTGACTTCTAACTAATGGATTTGATGAAGTTAACAGTAAAACTATGTATTAATTAAATAATACATAATTTAAACTAGATAAAATAACTTGAAAGTACTTGTAAAATAAACATTCATGATTAATATTAAAAATATTAATTTGAAATGTTGCACTTCAAAGTTAGCTACAGAACTCAAATTAGTTACTTTGTTTATTTGACTTTATGCACTTTGGATTGATTCACAGTGGTTTGCTTAGTATTATTTTCATGGATTAATTTGTATTTTCTTTTAAGTCTTAGTAAAATTAATTTATATAAATTTCCATTTTGGGATGTTTGAATTACCAACCCAAAAGGGTTGGTAATTCATATATATACAGTATATACAGTATATTTCTGGACAAACTGTAAGTGAAATGTCCTGACACACTGATAAATGAATGAAGGATAAATGAAGAAAACTACTTTGGTCCTTTGAGTGGAATCCAGTTAATTTTTTAAAAAATCTGCGTAAATGTATCCACCCTTTTTCAAGTGGGGAAAAGGAGAACCTGAGAACATTGAGAAATATGACATGTGAACATCTATGGTACAAGTGATATTCATACCCTAAAAAATTTTTTTTTGTTGTAAATTTTAAGCAACAATGACTCACGCATTTTTGATTCATACAGTACAATAAACTTAGATTATGGAGTTGAAAGAAAAGACGAAAAATTTTACTGATTTGGGCTTGAGCATGTAACAGTAATGGAAGAAATGTTGCATGCAAATGGTATTGTGCTAACTGCTTTGACAGATTGTCAACATGTTTCTAATTTTTTATGGCCTAATATTTCTCAGCCCATAGCGTCAGTGTAAAAATCTACACAAGGAAGTACACTTGGTATGGATATAACACATTTTTGGGTTGATCCTAAACAATTGGAGATAGGAGTTTTTTTGTGGGAGATAGGACCTAATTATTTCAAGCAATTTTACAGTCATAGTCATTTTGAATTCCTGAGAGATAATATTTGCTGTGGAGCTTAAACTATAAACAGTTTGTTTACAAACTGATGAGTGCATTATTGTCTTTATATTAAAATGCATTAATTTAACCAGCCAATGTGGAAAAAATAGTTAATTTAATTAAATGAAGGATTGACTTTTGCTTTTGGTATCTGTTGAGCTGGAGAAAGTAATACTATTGTCAAAGCCTTTTTCAAGAGATTCAAACTATTAATGTTACAATGTTTCATAGAGTTTGTTATCTGAGAAACAAAATAAACAATTAAAACCTCCAGGAGTATTTATTGTTGACAGATTTTGCATTTGATTAAAAAAAAACAAAAAAAACAGACATTCTGTCTCCATATGTTTGATATTCCTTTGGGACATACTGCATGTTTTTAGTGACTGGAAATCTAGGCAATTTCACAAACTACTTTTAAGTTACAAGTGAATTTCTTTCTCTTTCAGAATTTAAATGAAGTGGAATAATTTAAAGATGGCTTAAGAGCACAATATTATTACTCTCACCAATGCTCTTCTCTACACTCAATTTTAAAGTAATTTCAGCATATTTTGGAGTACCTTTATCTTCTTTTTGGAAAAACAAAATGCTATGAAATAATCTGATAAAAATCATGTCTTGGTACTTCCCCCCCAGCTGTCAAATGTACTATAAGATTGGCCATGGTGTTACTGTGCTTTGTTGGCTAGGAAATTGGTGGAACTTGAACCTTATAATCTATGCGATATTGTCAAGAGGAAGATGAAGTCCAAAGGACCCCAAAGCACTTCACATTACATCCAGTCATTCACTCATACATCCACACACTGATTGTAACCACTGGATTGTACCCACAGCTACCCTAGGGAAGTCTGACAGAAGTGAGGCTGCCTTGCACTGGCACCATTGGGACTTCTGACCACCCGCAACAGGCAAGGTGGGAGAAGCCTTGTCCAAGGACACAACAATGGAAACAGACTAAGTGGGGATTGAACTAGCAACCTGCTGGTTACAGGAGAAACTTCTACCTACCACTGTTACCACTGTCGCTCCGGGGTTTCCATCACATGTCAGCTGTACCACAAGCTGATTGCTTAACCAAGGATTGAGTGCACAGAAATTTACATACTTTTTGAAGATTTACATTTCCTTTAAAAAACAAACAAAAAATAATAATTTTAAATTATTTTAAATTAAGTGAATTATTTTTTTAAAAAACTCAAAATATTCAAATTTGTTAACTAACTGAATTTTGAGGTTTCATTGTCTGTGAGCCATATTAGTAAAATGTACAATAAATAAAGTCTTGACATTTAACTAGTGTAATATATGATGAATCATACTACACCTAAATTTAACTTTTTATGATGATTTTTTTGAGATAATTGTAACAGAGAGCGACAGAAGGTAAAGCTCCAGATACAACAAGTTCCAATTTGCATGATTGAAATATGTAGAAGGTAAAGACAGAACTTCTTAAGATCAATTTAAATGAATGAATATAAATTTTGTATAGATGATGTGCTGAATATTTGTAAGAAGACCCGGTAAACAAAGTATCTAGTATAATTTTTGTGTATCCCCCATCACACCCTTTATGATGATAATCAGATTTTACAGTGAAGTGACACTGTCAACATGCATCATATTGTTTGACATGTTGAATTTCAAAGCCCTTGTAGAGCAGATGTAATGAATCCAAAGTTAGAGATGAGTGGTGTAGAACAGCCCCTGTTCTCCCACTCTTCTGTCATAGCACCCTTCCTAATCACCCTTCAACCCAACAGACTTGCCATACCTATTGTGCACCTCTCCAGGCTGCCAGCTCTCATGGCTCCCACCTTTTCTTATTCATTCTTTGATGTGTTCTCCAGAAATCGGTACACCTTGAGTGCAGTCTTGCAGTGTGACAGAGCCATCCACCCTTTTCTTCCTTGTCTCCTGTATGATTAATTCTCAAGTCCAAAACAGTAACTTCCTCTGACATTAATTTCCTATGTAACATGACATCTCTGTAGCTGGTAGGACAGGCAGACCCATAGATGCCTGAATGCTCAATTCTTTCCTGTAATAAATCATTAGCCGTTAGGGACCTATGCGCCCTAAATGACTTAAACAAATGAACACGTCTTCTTTAATAAGACCTTCTATTACCCAAGTGTGTTTTAAAGGCAAAGAGATGAGGAAAAAAAGCAATATAAAACTATCCCTTTCTGAAAATGCGAACATTTTAGCAAATAACTAAACTTTAATGAACTTCTTAAGTGTAAAATTCTGGTAATAATACACCATAGTAATTTTAAAATTTTATCTTGGTCTTTGCCAATGTCTGTCTGTCTGTCTAATTAATGTTGGATGTTCAAACCTAGATTCTTATGAAAAATAATCTGAAACTTGCCCTTAGTGGCTGGAAGGTTAGCAGTGATGTTTTTTCAGCAAGAAGACCAAGCAGTCAAATCAAAGGTTTTTGTATAGGTGAATTTGCAAGTTCTTCCTGTGCGTGTCTTGGGTCTGTGTCAATCCGAAAGAAAAATAGTATAAACAAGTGATCAAACTTGAAATTGTTTCACACAATAGATAGATAGATAGATAGATAGATAGATAGATAGATAGATAGATAGATAGATAGATAGATAGATAGATAGATACTTTTGGGATCCATTAATCCTCAATGTTCCATATATTATTATTCAAAAGCAACTTTAGACAAGTGGGTGTTTAGCCTTGATTTAAAGGAACTCAGTGTTTTGGCAGTTTTGCAGTTTTATGGAAGTTTGTTTCATATTAAAGAGTATAGAAACTGAATGCCGCTTCTCCTTGATTGGTTCTGTTTCTAGGAATGCAGAGTAGATTTGAACCAGAAGGCCTGACGGTTAGGAGGGTTAAGATTATGACAACAAATCTGCAATGTGCTTTTGGTAAGTCATTTAGTGATTATTAGAACTAACAAAAGTATTTTAAAGTTTATTCTCTGAGCAACAAGAAGCAAGTGTAAAGACTTAAGAACTGGGGTGAAGTGCTCTTTTGAGATACTAGGATAATAACTTCAGTTTTGTTTATGTTCAGGTGTAGAAAATTGTGGCATATCCATGCATTGATTTGTTATAAGCTTCTGTTCAGCGCTTCCATAGGTTCTGAGTCACCTGTTGAGACTGTTCTTTTGATGAAAAAATATCACCTATGATGCCTGAAAATATTTGACTGATGAGTGAAAGAAGTGTTAGTTTGAAGATTTTATTTACATTTCAGCATATGTTTTGTCTTACACAGTGCTTTTAAGTCATTGACATATTAAGCTTTATTTTAAGCTTTGATGGTTTAATGTTTTCCCTTTTGAATTCCTGTAAAACACTTTGAATTGCTCTGAATGGTTTTGTTGATATATATACCTCCCATGCCTTATCTTACCTTTCTTATGACTGATAGTGGTGCAAGAGCAAAACTGTGGTTTTGTGATGGACTGCATGCATTCACTAACTTGATTTTATCTGCTGTGCATTTTTGGACCATTATTGACTGGGAATGTTCAATTGTTCATGTTTGCATATTGGACTTGGAATAACCACAACAAAGGCATGTTTATGTAAAATAATAATATGTCTATAAGTTAGTACACAATTCAATTCAAACCTTAAAAAAAAGAATTAAGCCTGAATATGAACTAAATTCAGATTTAGGAATCCCCATCAGTGAATTGCATGCTCATATTATTTACCTCCTCCTCACATTTTAACCTGCCACAGACTTCCAATTTCAAGCCATTTCCTTTGGTGAGTGGGAGCTTCACAGATCACAAACATTTTAAATGATTCTAAGAACAGATTTTGCACCTGCCAGTTTCTTTTTCATCCAATGTGCTGCTAACAGCAACTGTCTGTTTACTTTAAGGGACTAATTTATGTATTTATTACTGGACAGTTTGACCATCTGGAGTGTAAACCATTTCTTTTCAGACTGATCACTTAAGAAACTTAAAAAAACAGACACAAAAGAAACTGTGTGGTTTTATATAAAGGAAAACTTGTACAACTGTATTAACATCCAGCTATACGATGCCTGCACCTAATTAAACTTTAGTATCTTTTCAATGTTAAGTGCAATCCAATGTTAATTAACGTAGTAATGGTACCTTAGGGGCTTGACTCACTGAGTCAAGACAGTTAAGGTGAAAACTAAAACACTGAATCATGTGTAAAACATTTTTTAAAGAAGTTAAACAAGACAGGAACTCGCCATGGGGTGAGTTCCCAAAAGTTTAGTCTACCCAGATAATTTCTTGGGACAAGCTTTACACAGAAAATCAACTTGACATTGAAATAATTTGCTAAAAGCCTAAAGATCCCTAACTTACCAAAACTCATAAAAACAACCATTCAACTATACAATACATTCTGATTACATAAATCATGTTTCAATTTTAGAGAAAAATGTGGCTGTTGAAAAACAGATCATGATTTAAGCACTAATTCTCTTTGCAAAATTCAGACAGAAATGCTACATATTTTACACACAGTCAATGAACTTGCTTAAATTGCATAAGATATGCAAGAGAGTTTCACAAGATCGGCAAATGGCAGTACTCAAACTCCAGCAACTAGTGTTTATTTCTGTGCATGAAACGTTATACATTGGGGCACATGATTGTCCGTGTGACAACTTGCATACAATGAGACATGTCAAGTCGTTCAGGATAGATCCCCTGCAACCTTACTTTGTAACACATCCTAACAGATCTTTGCAATTGAAAATGAGCTAGTTCAGCAGTTTCAACATTAATATTATTGTACCCAAAAGCATTTTTTTTATTTCTACATTTTTTGTAGTACTCTTATCTCTTAGCAATGTTTATCTGGTAATTGTGTTAATTTAGTATTCTAGTGATTTTGTAATATAGGGTGTGAACTGTAGTGTATGTTGTGTGTAATGTCTTAAGCTCCTGGGACCTTGAATTTCCCCCTGGGGATTAATAAAGTATCTATCTATCTATCTATCTATCTATCTATCTATCTATCTATCTATCTATCTATCTATCTATCTATCTATCTATCTTTTTAATCTTAACTGTGAGTTAATCATAAGTAACTAAAGGTAGTATGTTTCCACTTCATCCATTTTGAGCTTGGCATTTTCCTTGCTTATTTTTATTACATGTGTATTCCTTGTATGAGAGACCTTAAGAAAGAAAATAAACTAAGGAAGCAAATATGTGTTTCAAGCAAAAACCAGAAAAGCCCAATATTGTGAGAACTTAAAACATTAAGTGCAGTGATAAAATTGGCAAAGACCAAGAAAATAAGGTCAGTGGATATAAGTTATTGATGGATGACATCAGTTCAATACTCTCTTTCACTACACTCCAATTAAACCTTAAGCCATTGCTGTGCATTGCCACCAGTGCGGGGATCTGGCTTATCTCCTTTAATCCCAGGCCTGCATTACACCGAACATGAAGTTCTGCTACTTCAAGAGCATTACCATCTGACTGGCAGATGAGTCCTGGTAGACAAACTCACATGCTGTTTTTCACTGTCAAAGAGGATTTACAAACAGCTAAAAATGAAGAAAAAATATTTATTTTTGTGCACATGAAGTATTTACTGTTTGTGTTGATATTAATTTCAATTTTGGTAAAAAATTAATGAGATGTAATGCGAAGTGACTGCACAAGAAGTTACAGGCAGTTTGGGTTTTGTGATCCAATATATCACAGAAATCACAATATAATTTTGGGATATTGTGAAATCCCAAAATTAAGGAACTTTAAACAGGAGGAGCAATTGCTTCCATCTGTTTTGTCCATGGGATAAACATTATGTTTGACGTTACCTCGGAGTCTTTAGTGGTATCTAATTGCAGCATTAAAAATGGATTATCAGATGTACTGACGTAACTGCTGATTTTCTCACCACCACAAATGTGAAATTCATTAAGCCAATCTTCCAATAATTTTCTATATACAGATCTTGTTGATAAAGCTGCAGGGCCCGATAGCTATCACATTTAATTAAACTGCTAGTTATAATATTCAGAATCATATTTGGACTAAATTATTAAATGGAAAGTGCATGCAGTTTTTTAAAATAAATCTAGTATATTATATACTTCCTGTATTAAACTAAATTAATCTAAGGATATAATGTAATATTAAAAACTGCTCAAAATTTTTGAAAAGTTGTCCAATTTATTTAGTTAATATTTTATGTATTAGCTACTTTTGTTTCACTTTACTTGACTGGTTATTGGCTGGTACTCGCAGAACAGCCAGTCCAGGAGAACCATTTATTTTCCTTGGTGCCGATTGGCTGTAGACCAGTGATTCAGAAGGCGTTTTATAAAGGTTTCAATACAAACAGGACAGGGAACACTAAATGTGCCACATAGACCTGTAATAATCCACTCCCTATAGTCTAAATATAGGAGTAGGTATTAACCCTGCCGAGACAGGAAAGAATAAGGTACAGAACTTAGGTGAGACAAAATTGAGCTTTAACATGCTAAACAAAAATTAAAACCTGGTCAAGTTCACTATAAAGCCACCAGAGTGCAAAGCCATCAGAGGTCTGGAAATCTTAGAAACTGGTAGTTAACGACTACAGTTAACTACTGTTGACTCGTCTTAAGTCTGTTATCCAGGTTGATCCTAAACTTCATATCTTCATGCTTGGTCTGCCAGTGATAATTGCTCATTCTTTCCATTAAATTATTGTGAACATTGACCACCTAATACCACTCCACTGATGCACGTCAGGAGGCAGACACAAACCCAGAGCTAACTGTGGCCTTTTTGGAGCCCTGGGCATGATTATAGTTTGGTACCAATTTGTTGACAAAGTAGAAACAGACATGTATGGCCTCTATATGTGGACAAATGTGGCCAATATTTTCTTGATCTAGGACAAACAGAGATCTACCAATTACTGTATATTGGTTTAAGTAGGGGAGGGGAGTGGGGTTGGATTTTTTTTCAGAATATGAAAGAAGATCTACAGTATACAATTCAACAATATGTTCTACAAATTGTAGATTTGATGTTTTGACTGATGAAAAAACAATGGATCTTAGTTTGTTCACCTGTTAACAGAGCAAAACATTAAAGTTGGTCTTTGGAGTCAGACATTCTTTATAAAAACCTCAACATGCAGCAGATCTACACCATTTACAACATCCAAAAGCCACAAACGTTTAAAACAGTTTTGTTTCTTACCATAAAAAATAGCTTAATCTAAAAATGTAATCTGTCATATATCTTATTAAGATTTCTGTGAGCAAGAATGTTATTTTTCTTAACCATTTTATGTAAATTTAAATTATAGGGGAAGCAGAAGGTGAAAAAGCTTTTTCTTGACTTTTTTAACACTTCCAGTCACTTAAAATAGTCACACTAGTAGCCCTTTAAGTTACCTACTTATTTAAAAGGAGAGGAAAAATGGAATCTAACACTGACCAAAAAATGTATAGGCTCACATTCTGTTCATACCTAATAAGCTATTATTTATTAACAGCTAAAATGTTAGTTTTGGGATCAAGAGCTCCCAAAATATAAACAATAATGAGCCTTATTTGGATTAAAAATGTATTTATTAGTTTTTTTTTTCAGAAGCAACTGTGTATCCTAGCTGGTAAGGCCTCTCCTTTGTCTGTTCACAGAGGAAATAAATGCAGAAGTCATTCCTCTGATAAACTTGTAAAAGTTTGTTTCAACACCAGGTAAAAGCTGTTGCAGATGGAAAATATTACAGTGAAGTTTGCATCTTACTTGATGCTACCAATTCCACAGGCATGGGAAAATACAGCTCTTTAAACTACCTTTTCAGAAGCTACAAATCATATGCTAAGTTTGGCTTCTAAGGATCCATGATGGAGGGTGGTGGTTATGTATTTACTGTTGTATTTTAAGTGTTGCTGCTTGTAGTGGAAGTGTTGGTGAGAATACATCATTGGTTATTATTTCAAACATGCCAAAGAACAAGAAACGGGTAAGACCTGATAAAGTTGCATAGTAATTTAAAGTGGAATTAAGATTTTAAATATCTTAGTTTTTCAACATTTTACAAAGCACTATTCATTAAGTTAACCACATGAAAATGGCAAGATTATGGCAAACCTAAAGATCTACCAAGCCATGGGCTTCAGGGTAAACTGACAGTCTGACCAAGAAAAAACGAAAACATTGGTCAGAGACCCTGCAGAGACTTGTAGCTAATTCACTTTACAAAAAAATAGTCTTACAGAAAATCAGATGGACAGTAAATCAATGTAAGGGTTCTCAAATCAGAAAAAAATAATTGTATCCTTTTATTTTTGTTTTGTAAAAGAATTGTCATCTGAAAATAAATGTTTTATTCTCAATGATGATAAGTAAAATCCTGATTAGGATTTCAGAAATTAAAATCTTATAACTGCTGACCAGCCCATGCATATTTGCATTGGTATTTTGACAACTTATCATTGGTGGTGTGCTTCAGGTCTTTAAGCTGGTAGGACTTTTTACCACCACAATAATGATTTTCAGCTTCCTCCTATATATATATATATATATATTATTATTATATATTTTTTTCATGTATATAATATTCAATGATGGACTCATGACTGGGCCTCTCTGCTTTCAGTCAGAACAAAAATCTTGGTACATTTAAAAGACCACTATTAATACAAATATATTTCAGGGCTAATTGTACATTAACTTAAAAACTTTTTTCTTTATTAAATATAGCAGCTACAACTTCACCAAAATGTGCAGTAAGTATTCCAGCAAAAGTAAGCTGCTCTGCATTATCCCTAGAGAAGGAACTGCTACTTTCTTATTCTCTTCGTAATTCAAATAAGTTACTTGATTTTCAACAATCCTGTCTTACTGGCCTAAATGAACAGTAATTCAACAGGAAAGAAGGTGGAGAAAGAATGGGAAGACATGCAGGAGATGGCACGTAACTATGAGTCGAACCCTGGACAACCGTGTGGGGATTATAGCCTCTGCACACTGTGTCCCTGCTCAGTTACCAACTAGATAAGGATTCTTATTAATCTTAAGAACTCTTGTACTCAAGTTCATTCCTTTTCATCCAGGTTGTTTTTAAGCATGACAGAGCACCAACTATCAATAGCATTTTGAAAAAGGTTTGATTCAAAGAGCAGCATCAAACACACAGCAGATGAAGAGTAGTACAATGAACAGAAGATCAACTATTGCCAATGGCATTTGCATATTCTCCACATTTGTTCTAGTTTGCACAGAATATCTACAAAAATCAAAACTACATAAGACACACAATAGTACCCTTGGTGAGAAAAAGGAAAAAATATACTTTATTTTAGTGTATACTTTATTTTTTATACACTATGTGTTGTATGTACAATATTGACAATTGGCAAGCCACGTTGCAAGAGCATCATCAAATCTATCAGATTGTTTTTAAAGCTGTGAATGCTTTGAAAAAAACTTGATATAGCTGGTACAAATCTAGCATAATCAGGAAGGTCACTGTGGTTTTGCACACAAAAATGCAAAAGGCTTGAAGTCTTTTTTTTTTTGTGCACCGTGGTGAAACACTGTCCTTTTCTCTCTGTTGCAAATCAACTGTAGGTTACTTTTCACAGAAATCCTATTTTATAAATTTCAAATAAATGCCAAAAGAATTAGCTTGGGCTGTTTGAAAATATTGTTAATGACAAAATATAGGGGGGAGAGGAAATTTGAAAGTGGTTCTTTTTGTATTTACTACAAACTTAAAATGAAACCATTGAAAACATTATTTCTACAATTCTTAAGCCAGTTTCTTGGTTCTGTCTAATCTACCTCACTCTTTGTTGGTACTTATGTTGTGGCCACTGTTTTGTCTGATTTTCTTGCTGTGAAATGCATGCTTGCAGAAACACCATATACTGTATGTAATCAAATACAGAAGTGAATAACAAAAGCAACAAATGACACAAAACCCACACCAAAGAATAAGATTTTCCTGGGCTATGTGTCAACTGTGTTCCCATTTGTGGTTTATTGTTTTATTATTTTTTGTGTGTCCTTTTATACAGACTCTATGTTTAATTCTGTACAGGGACACAGGGATAGGGGAAGTAATTCATTGGCCATGGCCTGACATATTTAAAATACTGAGCATTTGGTTCATGAATTTGACCTGTCCACATTAAAGATTTGAAAAATAGAATAAAACTTTTAATCTGTTAACACAAACAGAAGTCATAAATAAAACTGTATTCTATTGTCAGTAGAAAGCAATGTTTTGGCCAAAACATGATCTTTTGTTAAAATTCATGTTTTTGTTTCTCTGTAGTCTTGGTAAAACTAATGTCTGCAGAGGACAGCTGTTTGACGGAGCTGCATGACTCTTCCAAAAGGCAGCACACACTTCCAAGTTGGAAGCCCAACTGGGTAACTAAAGGGATGCACCAAGGACTAGGCAGCATATTTTACTGACTGATCAGAGTGACTATACAACTACATAGTATGAGTTAGTTAGGTACAATTAGTATTGCAAAACTTAAAATAGTAATTGAAGTTATATTTAAAGCCAAAACTGCCAAAAACCACATATTTATAGAAAGCAAGTGGAAGAATATGGAGGTCAAATTTGTTCATTATCAGTCATTCATCATTAGTCTAACACAAAAGCAATAAGCAGAGCTACAAGTGTTACGGAAGAAAAAATCTAGTGAGTTATATATCCTTCTCAAGTGGCATACTATTCTATCTTGTGCAAAGTGAAGTGATTAAAGGGCAGTTGTCAGGAGATGGGATTTTATCTCCAACAAACAGGTGTAGAGCAGAGCTGACAGCATCAACACTTACACCTCACATGGGATGGACTCAACCAAGACAAATGGAATTATGTCTCTCTTCCATTTTTGTCAAATGCTTTATCTGTTTGAATCGATGCTACTTTCTCCCACCAGAAGGGTTAGGAAATGTGAGTGTAGTCATTGCACAGAGGTGTAGTAATTGGACCCTTTCTCCTCTCTCTTTTAAGTCTGGAGTAAAGTGAAAAATCTTCTGCAAAACACAGCAAAGTGAAAGTGGTAGAGATAACGAAGGCAGCTGAGGCTTCAGCTCTACTTCAACAGTGTTACTGAATTTGGCTCTCACTCCGTCAGTGACAAAATGTTTCTAAAATTGGTGTGATTCTTTTGCACAGTCTGAGCACATGCAATGTAAACATGCTGAAATATCACTCTTGAGCAAACATCTGCATACAAAAATGGAAGTTACAGGAAAAACAAAACTGAAAATTGTTGGCATTGTTAGAGTTTAAGTTTAAGTGAAGATTTCCGCTTTATTATGTTGCGGCTTGTGTATTAATTTAATTGTTTGAACAATTCACTCAATGTTAACCTATTTTTTGTTTAAATGTCCATTCTTTTTGAATTATTTTTTACAAGCAATTTTAAACTCATTTTA
Organism: Alfaro cultratus; assembly: GCA_903066825.1. Lineage (NCBI taxonomy): Eukaryota > Metazoa > Chordata > Actinopteri > Cyprinodontiformes > Poeciliidae > Alfaro > Alfaro cultratus. Next base: position 56,553 of record CAEFZX010006837.1, read on the forward strand.
TGTTTTACAGCACCTACATGTAACATAAATGTTTAATCATACCTTGTACCAGACAATGATATAACCTGCATTATCACTGAAAAAGGGACATATAGATGAAAGTCTCCCCTGAAATTCACAACTTTCCTTTTGTTTGTTAGATTGTTATATAATCTCTATTTACTTAAATGTAATATTTAATATCTCAGTAGTATTTTCATTTTCTTCCGTTAGGTTATAGTTGTTTAGTATTTTATTTGTTTAATTAAGATAATTTACAACTTAAAAATGTTTTACTGGCACAAATAGCCTATAATTTGTGCAAAACTATTCATACCTTACCATAGCAGGACATTTTTGTTAATTCTTGCCAGGTAGCTCAAGCTTAGCCAAACTGGGTGGAGAGCATTATGCAAACAACAATATTCAAGCCATGCAGGAGATGATCCATTGAGTAAAGGAATGCCCTTTATACTTACAATAAATTACCCTAGGTAAATTCTGTTCTCTAATTAGGTGACTTCTGAAAGCATTAGGTATCACTGGCTTTGTACAATAAGGATGTACAATAAATTATTTTCTTTCTCCTTATACAAATTTAATTTCATGTAAATATAGGGGACTTTGTAAATGTTTTTGTTAAAGACAAATTGGTCTTCAACAAAATATACATACATTTATGGTAATAAATATACCATAAGTATGTGTATGCATATATCTCAGTTAAACCAATAGAAAGTAAACTCACCATCTTGTCTTTCTTGTCCCACAGAGCAGGTATAGTGCTGGATTTTAGTCCTAGAAAGGAATACAGTAGAATATTTTGTCATAAAATGCAAATAAAACAAAAACCATGGACAGATTTATGGCTGTAGTATTTAAATGTCTGATGACACCAAACCAAAATACCAACATTTTTAAGTTCTTGTGATGGCTCTAGAAATAATTATGGTATAAACTCATTATTATCGGGCTTTAACCATGAACCCATGTGCAAATGCATTTTCCATTTGCCAAAATTCCCAACCTTTGTACATACCGCCATGATGAACATGTGTGCGTGTCTGTGTGTGTGACAATTCACGCATGGACAAACACACATTCCCACCTCATTCATGCACATTATCTGCTTTTCACCCTTCTTATGCAGAAAGCCCTGATTTCCAGGTGTAAATTTTTTCATTATAAGGGGAATTGAAAAGAAGATGGGGAGTAGTTTTTTTTTTTTTTACCTTTTTCCCAGTGATGAGTTCATGCATTTGAAGAAGAGCTTTGTCACTAAGGAATTAACACTCCAAGCAGGCACCCTCTCTGCTCTCCCTAACAGCCTTTACATCATCTGAGCTGAAGAGAGAGAGAGAGGTAGAAAAGCAAAAAAGGACACCAAATAAAAAACAAATCCTTAGACTAACATTATAAAAAAATATATTATCTTTATTTATAGATTTCTGTTCAACCCATGCAAATATGTATACAATTTTCTATCAAATTAGTTGTCTTGGAAAACGTAACTGTGATGCCAACGGTAATATTTTCTGCAAGTCCAAAAGTCTAAAAACTTACAAAACTCACTCTGCATTGCATATGTAAAGAATTCCTACAGAAAATTTATTTAAATTGAATTGATTATTCATCCATTATCAAACACGATAATGTATGAAAGGTCGCTAGGGTGGTGGTGCATATCTCCAGCGGTTATCAGGGGGACGGGGAGGGGACCGTGGTCAAGTCGCCTGTCCATTGCACAGCTACACAGAGACAGATGAGACAAACAACCATACATGCACACACAATTTTAAAGAGACTAATTAACCTAGCAGTCATGTGTTTGGACTGTGGGAAGAAGCTGGAGTACCTCAAAAGATCCCATGCATGCACAGGGAGAACATGCAAACTCTATGCAGAAAGACTCCAGTCTGGGATTTGAACCTAGAACATTTCTTGCCCCAAGGTTACCAACTGCTTCACAGTCCAGCCCCAACATTGAAATTAATAAGAATACTTTTAAAAACTAATATATTTTATAAAACTATTAATTTTCTGTTATAAGCAAATTTTTTTAAAGGAACCTTAACATGTGCCTCCCTAAAGAATGCCAAAAGTTGTGCAAATTTCATGCATACAGAAACCTTTACAAATACATCTATCACATTTCTTTCTTACTGAGTGCTTGTTTTCACAAGCTGTTTGCACAAATGTGTGTGAATGCCCAATGCAGATGCAAATTGTGTCAAAGCAGCTGCTGACAAATGACAGCACTGCTCATTAGCTGGCTCTTTGGGTTAAGCCAATCTTTTGTGAACTGCAAAGGTGTAAATACTTTGCAGGATGCAAGTGCTGGCACAGCACCTGTGACAGCCTGGCACCGCTGATATAAATGTGTGTATCCATTTATGGTATGTGTGAGAGTGCCAATAAAGAACAAAGGAGACTTCATGTGGCAAAGAATGGCAGTATTTGAACCAAAAAATAATAATTCAAAATTTTCACATCGGGAGTATAAACTATGATTAATAGTTTTCTCCACACACACAAATTTGCTAAAAGGGTTCTGAATCAAACAGCCGCACAATAAATGACATTCTATTATCATCTTAATAAGCACATTCCCTTTTCAGTTTCTGACAGAATAATTAGCAACCATGATATGACATGAATGCATATATTATAAATCTGTGGAATTCCTTGGTCCTAAAGTTTTTAGGATACACTCTTGGAGTGTATTTGGAAGTTCAGAAAAGTACAGTGAATGCAGAGAATCAATATTTCTCTATTGAATTATTTTTAGTAGTACCAGTGTAGACTTTGATATTCACTTTGGTAAAACTAATCTATTGATGCAGGGTGGGTTTTACATTCATCTGGCATTGACAATGTGCTAGGGAAAAGCAGCGAGGGCTTTGTAGATTTATCTTCGACTCCCACGCAGTTCTGGGCTTCTAATTTTCTGATAACACCAGAACACAAGTTCTCCTCCTAAAAGACGCAACTATGTGCAATTACAGTGAAAGTCTGTAACACAAGACCACAATGAAAGCCCTGGGAAAAAAAAAAAAGCCTGGTGGTGTTTCGCTCCTACTGCATTTCCAGTTAAAGTACTTTGTTCAGTGGCAATAGATGTGCAGTTGATTTTGGGGTATTATATTTCACCCGCTGTTTTGTGTAAAACTCTTCTCTGAAACTCAGAGGCTCAATCTACAAATCCTCCAAAAGCAGACTGCCAGTCATTGCCTACGCCGACTAGCTCTTATCTATGAATACAGACTGTTCCAACATTTGACAAAATCCAGACAGATTAGCCCTGACTAGGAGTTAAACGAGTCACCTTCAAAGCTGCAAAGATCAAAATCTCTAAGCAGTGAGCAGAAGGTCCTCAGTGGAGCAAGATGTGCAGTTTACAATGTTGGAAAGAGATCATAATTTAGATGCACTAGTGTCTATCCAGATTTATGGATAGGTTCCTGATAAATGCAGCAGAGAGGGTGCCTAGAAAATCACAATGTTTAAACCAGGAGCTTTCATATGGACTGCGTTTGCTTTAGTCAAAATACAAATGTTATATTTTCTTTTGTTATCTGGGCAAAAATGAAATATGTCTTCTCACTGAATATATATCATGTTGTTGCATATCATTTCACATTGGCTGTGTGGTATATATGATGAGTTTTAAAAACCATGTATATCTACGTAAAAGCATATCTCTCAGCGAGGTTAAAAAAAAACAACTTCTCTTCATCAGACCTTACTCATTCCTTTACTGTTAGTAAAATGCTCCAGAGATAAGAGTCATTTTCTTTGATTAAAGAAAAACATCAGTTCTGAATTATTTAAACTTCCAAAATAGATGTTGTAGTGGCAGCCTAATTGAATGTATGTGAATGTGCATTTGCTGTGATTTTGTCAGAAAACTTTATGTTAATTATGTTTATTAAGTGATTGTGAATTAGTATGCTGCTTTTCCTTGGTCTGCTGTGTTAGCATTTTTTTTTTGTGTGTGTGTATGATAAGAAGGAATGTACTCAATTATAACTAAGGACAAATCACGAACTAGTAAATAAAACAGAAACAATAGGACAAAACATAAAATGCTTTAATTCATTCTTTCCACAAAACAATATGAGTAAAGGTTAGTGTTGAAAAAAAAACAGACTAGCATCAAATGTAAGAACCCTTTTAGTGGATTTATTTGTGCATTTATTTAATTTATTCTGTTTTTGCAATTTCATTGGGACAACGATGGAGTATTTGTTAATTATTTTATTAGTAACAGCATTATTTATTTAATTTTGAATGAAAAGAATATGGAAACACATAGAACAACCTACACTTATAAGAAGTCTGTGAACAAAAATCTATTAAATGAACATATGAAGCCTAGGCGCAAATTCAAACTCGAAGACTCATTAGCCCCACCTGCATCATCCAACCGCTACAGCCAGCTCATCAACGCCGTCCAATCGACGCAGGCTCAAGACACATTACTTCCAATCACCGTCAAAGTCCCAGCTGATAAGGATCTCCATCCATGGCTTCTTCTGCTTTCCAGCAGAGCTCAACCCACCTCCACCCCTTCACCTCCACTCGCCCGGCCATCCGGCCGAATTCTTCACCATCCTCCACCACCAGTGTCGGGTCCCGGGGGGATGACGTTGCCATCAGCATCGGGGATGCTCATCCGAGCTTATTGCAAGGCTTGCGATAATTGATGATATCCCAGCCGGGGCCCGAGCGCCAAAGACTGTACTTCCTGCAAAATTGTTTTCCTTTCTCTGTCTGAGTCTCTCCAGATTGAATTAATACTCAATTCAAAAATGCTGATATAAAATTAAATGTAAAATCAGGTAAATTAGTTGTAACTCATACAACAACATTTAATTTACAACACCTGCTTCATTGTTAGAGCAGGTGTATGATGGCACCTTCAACTTCCAGTGCCCGGTAATAAGCAACCTGCAGGAAGTCCTGGTATATGCTTGTTTGCTTACTCAGGTGAGCTAACAAAAGCCTCTTCAGGACCTTAATGATGTGGGATGTCAGGGCAACAGGTATATATAGTCGTTGATGACTAATGGGTGAGTTTACATTGGTCTCTTCCACAACATTGGGACCTTCTCTTGGGTCAAGCTGTTGTTGAAAAGAATCCCAGAGACCTGTTCTGCACAGGTTTTCAGAATTTTGAGGCTGGCAACATCTGGACCTGCAGCCTTCTGGTTAATATTATGCCCAGCTAAGTTAAGAAAAATGACCAAAATTTAGTGATTCTTTAATAATTTTAGTTAATTAAAGTACACCAGAGGCTTTGTGCTACCTCATATTTTTTACCCTCCTCTACAGTAAGAATAAGGAATTGGCTAATGTTGGCTAATGTTCGTTAACATCAGCTCCCTAATCCTGTTAAGTGCCTCTCAACTGTATCACATTGATATACAAATTGCCAGTTTGCTGATAAAGGCCAACAAGTGATCAAAACAAAAGAGACCCTTAGTTCTTGTACCCATAAACATGTGACAGACCCAACATTTCATCTATCAAAACGCAAATTTTACATTTGAAAAAACACCAGCAGTGCAGCAATCAGCATTGGTTTAATCTCCTCCCTCACTGTGGAACATTTTAATCACTGGTAAACATGTTGCAACCAATGGAAAAATAATGAAGATTAAGTCAGGAAGAAATTGAGCAGGACTTGAATTAAGCTGCTGACACTCCTACATTATGGTGGCAAAGAGCATTAATTATTACAACATAAAAATGCCCTGAAGCCTGCTAAACACTTTCTTTCCTGCCTGCAAAGTTTCCACATCAACATTGTTCAACACTAATTTAGCAAGAACCCTAGAGGCTTTTGAATAGTTTGTTCACTAATGAATACAAAATAATTGGCAAGCATAATATTGTCATCTTCACATTATTACCTTTTGTGCACGTGTGTATGCCAGAAACTGATTGACTGGAGTTGTTGCTCTGCTTTCTACAACTTCAAATAAAAAAAAAACATATTATGATGACTTCTGATTCAGAAGCTGAATAAGATTTAAGGATGATCATTTCCAGGTACTGTGCTCAGGTTATTTGAATAACTGCAGACATGGACTGAATGAGGTTCGAAGCTTAATAACTGCAGTGAAGAGCTAATATTGAAATTCTTTTTCATAGAAAATGAATGAGAATCACACATTGGTTAGAGTGCTTTGCAAGGTCTGCATTTATTACGTGGGGTGAAAGCTTAAGTGTCCATCTCTGATATATATTCTTACTTTGAGCTATCTGTTAGTACCTTTGGCAGTTGCTTCACAAAATGATTTCTGGTGGTTTAGCCAACATTAAATGACAAATGCAAGTTGATTTTCTGCTGTAAACCAGAGTGTTTGAACAGGATTACCTTTGCATACATTTTGCTGTTCTCCAAAAAAAATCACGTTGGTCTGTTTATAGGTTTTTAAATTCAGAAACTTAAGCAGTTTACACCAGAAGTTGCAGCTTGGCTCTCTAATTTTGACCAGCATGGACTAACCAGAGTAAAATAAACACTCATATACTTATCCAAATGCAAGAAACTATCAAGAAAAGCAAAACGTCTTTTGTGATGATTGCCAAACCTTTAACTCCATGCAATCCTAAAAAACGCTTCCTACTCCACAAACTGTAATCAAATATTCTATTTGAAGAATGCTGTGACCAGTGTTAGTATTTGCATACTCAACCACTTATTAATAAGTCAAATAAACAGGAATGTGATGAAAACACAAACAGTATTAACTAGCTACATATTTTTAACCCTAAACTATGTGAACCACTGCACAATAATTTATGATGACACATCAGGATATAATCAGTCAATCCTTACCTTTCTAAGTTTCCAGTAACTTATTTTCAGGTAATATCGGGTGCCAAAAGAGCCAAAACATTTAACCTTTAATAGTACTTATCAGAGTCGCTATAATGTGTATTTCTGTCCCACAGGCTTGCAAACCTGTGTTGGTATGCAAGCCTGTGGCATACTAACACAGGCTTGCATTCTAACAAGCCTCTGTTGTAAACCAAAAGATAAAACCAAAGTGAATTTATCTTTTGTTTCATGTCTCTATGTCATTTGACCTGTACAGTGTTCACATGTCCACAAATGGTGATAAATAGTAAACCCTGTGGAGTATGTGATAACATTTTTGGTCTCTTGGTTTTGAGACCTTTTTACATTGCATTCAGCCATTACAGCCATTGATAGTACAGAATCTATTGATTGACTCTTGAGAACAGGGTACCTTCTCTTGATTGCACTAATGAGTGTGAATTTAATGTGTGGCATTTCTGTTCACTCTGGCACACTTTCCTGGTCTGTCCAGAGTGTTTAATGCCTGCAAAGATACTGATGTCAGGAATTACTCTAAAAGCAAAACCATGTTTTAAAATCTTTATAATTATAATAATTTGCCCCCTTGGTTGACTTGCTTTCAGGCAGCCATGCATAACCTGGGACAATAAAGAGGTGTGGAAAGAGATGTGGAAAGGTGACCCCAGTAAATTGCATTAATATGATAAGGCATTGTTGGCAAAAGGCAATAGTATACACAGCAAAATTCATCACATAAAGATGTTCTTGTGTAATGAATATTTTTCAAAGCATTTGCAGAGTGAATTGTTATGTCATATTTTACGCACCATTTATGTCACTGATATGAGACATGCATCATATTTCTGCACCAACATAAGCCAGATGCAGTAAATCCAGACGTAAACATGGCTGAAAATTCTAATTATGAGCTTATAGCACATCACAATCCCACCACTCTTGACTTTGACTACATATCCAAACACATTTCTCTACAGAAGGAGCAGTTAGCAAGAAACCATTGCCATTAGCTGTGCTTTATTTTTTATTTATTTAGTTTCCTTCATATTGTTAAGAAGTTGAAAAATACTGTTTAGGTTTGTGAACAGTTCACACAGGAGTCTGACTGCTATTACATTTAATCAGTAGTGTGAACAGCCATGTAAAAAAAAAAACAAAAAAACAATTGCATACTTCAGCAGTTGTCAAGGCGCTTCCTGGATCTTTGTTGCTAGACCGTTCATTTCGTTCCACTTTCTTTGCCTCTAGGCCAGGGGTGTCAAACTCCAGTCCTCAAGGACTGGTGTCCTGCAACTTTTAGATGTGCTTCTGCTGCACCACACCTGAACAGAATAATTAGGTCATTAGCAAGGCTCTGGAGAACTTATCTACACAAGAAGGAGGTAATTAAGCCATTTCATTCCAGNCCAGTGGTTTGTATCTGTGGCACATCTAAAAACTGCAGGACAGCGGCCCTTGAGGACTGGAGTTTGACACCCCTGCTCTAGGCTCATGTTAACATGCCTGCTGGTTCATCTGCACTAGTTATCTCACTGTTCCTCTGACTGTTCACCTGTAAAGGAACTTACCCATAAGTCGCTCCTACCACTAGCTGCTTGTCCATCCTCTATAGCACCCGGAACCGTCTCTCATCCTGTGGGAAGAACAAAGACAATTATCTATTGCATCCACTCCTTGCCAACTTCATATCCCTCCCCTATTCTCAACTCCACTCACCCAAACCGTAAGACTGCATCCTTCAATTATCACCTTCTCTTGCTAATTGCAAGAATTAATCCATAACGCCATCTGATCCGATTCCCCGCCACCCAACCGTAGCTTGGTACTACAGAGCTACAGGTACTACATAGTGCAGTGTAGTACTGTGCTGTCAGTACTACACTGACTGACAACTTTGGGCCAGGTAGAACAGATTGTATGGCAGACAAGCTCCACAACCCCTCTCTCACTCTGAATCTCAAAGTTGAGGACTCTGTTCCCAACTTACAAAATTTGACTATTAAAATGTGCTTCATAAATTATAATATACTTAAGTCATGCAGAAGAAAATGGTTTGTCTTAGCATTGGCTCTACAAAGTACAGATGTGGGTTTTGCTGAGAGTGAGCATAATGTAATCACTGACAGGAGACCGATTACAGGTGTTTAGAGTTTTTTGGTAGGGACTTCATATACCTATCATTCAAATATGCTATAACTGGGACTCTGATCCAATACTAGGATCAAGGTCTAAGCTGCATAAGCTTTTTCATTGGAAGATATTTGTCGGACTGTTACCCATTAAATTCTGAGCTAAGCCATTAAGACAGGATTGGTGAGCCCTATAAGGGCCATATTCTACTAAAGCTTAACTTGTTATTCCGTTAACAGAGTGCACACAAAATGAGAGCAACATTCTGATCCCTCACTGAGGTTAAAATGTCCTTGGTGATAGTAATCCATTTTGCAGAGTCCTTATCAGCAATACATACTCAGGATGGTGTAGGGCATACACCACCAGAGCTAAAATGTAAAAGAATGGAACATAGTTGTTGTTTTAATGGACAATAACAGATACAGAACATCTTATACTTTTTTTTTTCTCTGTGATGTTGAACACCCTAAAAATAAATAAATAAATAAAAATAAAATGGAATGAGTCAGTGACCATATCATAGCCCCTTGGCTCGTTAATTTTGTTTTGCTGCATGTCAGCAATTTCTGTTGAAGCTTCCATAGACCTGACAGTCTTGTCAACATTTGTGAACTCCAAGAACTTCCTAAATGGAGCTGAAAATCTGTGGTCATCAAAGTACCATACACCCTCATTTTTTCCATCTTGCCTCAGGAGCTGTTGTAGTCCTGCTATATTTTTTATATAATAATTTTGTTTGCCATTTTATTTTGTCAACAAAAATAACATTTAGGCCAAACATTGTATTGTTACCATGGCAGAATGCTTAAACATTTCCCAAGCAAGAAAAATACACTTTATGTGTAGCAGAAGTCTGACAGCTTAAACATTAAAATACCCAATGTATCACTGAGCCTCTGTATACGAATGCTTTTTGCAGCAGTTCTTCAGGAAGGAATTTCACACAGTTGGGACAGGGAAGCAAAGATAATTTTTTTTAAGACCGATTCATAGAACAATTCAGGTGAGAAGGGCTCATGGTGGAATTTGCGACAATGATGTCACTTTTTGTTGGTTGGATTTCTCAATATATCTCATTTTAAAATTATTTATTCCAGTCAATCTAGGCATGAATTCCCTGTGGTTTCTGCATTTCATTTAAAAAAATCTAAATAAAATTACATACTGAGATAATTTTGAACAATTATGAAAAAAAGAAAAATATAATTTTCTAATAAAGTCATTTTTACTACTTTATTCAGCTATTTTGTTGACAACACTTACTTCCATGTATAGTTTTGTTTATTGTTTTTGGATGAAGGGAAAGAACAGTTGAATGTTGAGAGCTCAATTTCAGCTTTGTTGCATTATCATTGTCATGAAACCCAAGGGCAACTACTGATAGTGTGTAGCTTTATACATGTTATATGAATATTCATGAGTAAATGTGACATGTGGTGAATCAAAAATTTCAGTAATCAGAATGCCTATAGAAGATTTACACAATTTCAGTTTGTTCACCATTAGGACAAGGACAGCAAGGGTCAAATCAGATATACTAACTGACAGATGACCATTTAAGCACCTGAGACAAAGCATCTTCAGAAAAAGTCACCTTGTCAATGTGATTGTTTTACGGTAAAAATTTATATAGTTGTCAAGTCTGAAACAGTGTGCGTATTCATCAAAGTCCACCCACTGTTCATCAAGAAAGATGGATCAAAGTCTGTCAAAGGAAACATTTAGACCAAGATAATTTGCAACATAGCTAGGTATGCTGAAGGACCTACAGTATATGAGCAGTGCAACAGCCAAAGTTCTGAAGAAAATTGTCATAGTATGTGGAAGATCGCCTTTGAAGTGTGTTTCTTAAAAGTGTGTCTCCATCTCATAATGTAGTTTTTGGCTCCTAGTTGGGCATGCCTTATGAGGGTCCAATGAACATCCAAGTATCCAATTTAGTTGCACAAACCAACCCAAGTGGATTCTGTGTAGACAAATATACCCTTCCACAAAAACTTATAATCCTTCTACGTTCGTAGTCCCACAGTATGATTTCTAAAACAATTAGAGATTGAAGTTAATTGTTCCCTCTTACATCTCTCAACATAGCAATAGAGATGAATTAGTTAACAGACGTAATGTAAGTTTTCTGGAGGAGTGCCAACTCCTGTGTACATTGGAGTTGCATGGCTCAAGAACCATGGAACTTATAGTGCGGTAGAGTCTGAGTGAAAACAACCACACAAAGGATACCAAAAATTATATAGCCCCCTTCTGTCAGTAAATGCATAATCAACAGGAAAAAATGTTTTAAAATGAATTGCCTGACAGTCATGTGACATGAGTCAAAGTTCACATCAATAAATGAGTGCAAAGGATTATCTGTGGCTTCAGCAAGAAATACGACCTCCGGTAACAGTAGGGTTGCTTCCAGAAAGTTCAAAAAAGTTGTGAACCTGGTTTACACTGTATCAACTGCCCATGTTTAGATTTCTTTGTGATCCCTTTGTTCTTTAAAAGCTTGAGAAAACAGGAGAAAATGGTACTTTGGCAGCAAAACAGCGATGGCGAATTTGCTTGAGCAAGAATGATGAAAACAACCTAATTTCTAAACCTTTTTTATGTCCCAAACATGAAAGAGAAATCCACTGGATAAAATAATGTTCAGGTCCATGATGTCCCATCCTGGTTCTTCTTGCAATTTGTCATTCTGTCCTTAATGTTTTGTTTTTTAATTTATTTTCTGGGGAAGAGGTTATGTTTTTAAGCCCTTCAAGACACTATGTTAGCTTCCAAAAGTCTCTGCCTCACTGTGGTGAAGGAAGACTCACACCTGCCATTCTTGAGCAAATTCTGTCCATTTTTCAACCCAATTACTTATTCAACTCAACCTTAGACAATGGTTCTGGTACTTGCTTGACTTTGCTGGGTTCCCTGAAGCTTTCTTCACAATATAGGAACTTCTCTCCTTGAAGTTCTTGATGATTTGATGAATAGTTGATTTGGGTGCTATCTCACAAGTTATATTCTTGCTTGTGAAGCTCTTCAGCTGCAAGGCAATAATGCAAAGGCATATTTGAAGGTAACAATGGTTGAGAAAAGAGTAATTCAATCACTGTCCTTTTTTTAAAAAGCAACACTATCCTTCAGTAAGAATTAGGGCATGACAATAGTGTGGACTATAACATTTCTTTTTAAATAAAAAATGTAAGGTCAGTGCAGGTTAATAGTCATCAAGATGGCATGAATGCAGCATAAACTAGTGTGCCATTCAAGTCATCTGTTAAACATTCCTGTACTTTTCTCATATCGCAAGATCAAAATGGTTTTTTTTTGTTGTTTGTGCATGATAAGAATGATATAGTGATATGAAGAGAATAAGAATGAATGATTATTATTCTCATTCAGTTATGATAAGAATGATAGACTATCAGCTACCTTGTCTTTGCTAAATCTTTCCAGTGAACAAAAATGCAATCATCAAAATTAACCTGGCAGATTGTCTCAATGAAATATCACTAGTGCCTATTTTAAGAAGGATGTGTTGAAAACATGTGAGCCATCTGGAGGGCCTTCAACTCTGGATTTACCAGCTGTGTGCAGGTAAGCATTTGTAAATGAAGTACTTGGCTCACAATATCTGATTTGTTTAAAAGGCACTGCTGCTGGCAGTGATAATGTCAGGACCAAGAAGGGAGTACAAAAACAAACACAATGAGTATTAGTCACAATCCCTTTTGGACATACAGCAATATATGATTGACAAATTTATGGAAGTTTACTGACCAAACAATTAGCAATCTAAATAGCCCAATTCAGACCTTTTCACTCCCCCAAAAGTAGATCTGTGCCGCTTCCTTATGTGGTACTAAATCGGATATGTAATATGTATCTGATAGTTTTGAAAGTGTCTGCTGTCTCAACAGTCATGTTGCACTTTATCTTTTTTTTTTTTTTTCTAATTTAAAAAAGTAGAATTTTTATTTTGTAGATGTATTAGTTTGACAAATGTATCTCAACTTGTATTAAAATTTCACTTCTATAAATATACATTTTGGGAAATTTTTGATTAATTTTATTTTAGGTTACTGTTCATGAAACAGGGAACCATTTGACCGTCAGAGCAGTTATTTGTGAAATTGTCTGGAGAAGGTCAGGCTAACAGCTAGTCCTTTGTCCACATCCTAACCCATTTATAAATGCAGAAATGTTATTTTGCTTTCCCTCCAAGTTTATAGAAAACAAGCACACATTAATCTCCCTCATGCAGCAATGTTCAGGCTGTAAAAAAATAATAAAAATTCAAGGCAATTGCCTTAATTCCAATATCCCTTATAATAAACCTTGACCACTCTGTTTTGAGTTGAGAATCGGTTCCAGTCAGAAAGCCAGCCCACCATGAATATTAGTATTCATGGGGAAACCTTTTTTTTTTTTTCTTCAAAGAAAGTGGTAATCAGAAACTCAAGGTGTTTCTGTAAAACTCATGTGTTTCTGTAAAACAAAACAAAACAAATAAATAATTTGCCCTATATGTTTGTAAGAAAGCAGTAATGGATACACAGGATTTGAACTCTCTCACTTTCAATCTCATGTCACTCCACACAACCATTTGCGGTCACACACCAGAACGTGCACGCATGCAAGCACAAACACATTCACAACACTAATCTGTACAGTACATCAGTAAAGCAGACATTCTATTATCTTCATTTTATGTTTGAAAAACCCAAAAGCCACTCAGTATATATTCAAATTGGTAGAGATTGTTGCTCAACAAAGACACAAAATGCATATGAAAGAATACAACAGAGACAAACAAATCTAACAGCAGAGCAAACCTTACACCCAGGGGGTAATAAATCACAGTAAAGAGGATAAGACTAACTTCCGCTCCTCCTTTAAGGGACTGCTCCTGAAAATGCTTGCGAGGCTATTCCCAGCAGTCACAAGTTTCTGGAGATTACTGTGTAATAAGCCTGAAACAGACCATGGGTGAACTGAGACTGAGCATTCACCCTTCCAGCAGGGTCACAGAAATCATTCTCTCTCAGGAACAGCCACTTGTCTTCCAATCTCAGCTATGTGTGCTGAAGTGGAAAAGGGAGAAAAGGTCATTTATGTGCATTCAGATCATAGTTTGTTTGCATCTGAATCAGTAAAATGATGATTTCTGCTGTATTTAGTAATGGTGTTGGGTATCTCTCAAAGACACAATTGAGATATATGGGTTTTGAAATAAGCAACACGAAATGCATATTCACATTGATAGTGTGTCTGTAGCTTCCTATATCATTATTATTTGCATTAACATATATGATTACTAAATTCGTAACCAGATACGAGTATGACCAAGGTGAAAAATAAGTTGTAAATGTTTCCACTTCCATTTTTTAAAATCTTTTTTGTAGTGCTTTCAGACATGTTTCTTATCTTTCTCTCTGTGTTACTTATTTTACGTGGTAACGACAAGAGCTGGAATGTTAATTCATCTTTAGTGCCATCTGCATTATGTGAAGCACCTTAGATTTTCCAATTTAAGAGGTGAGCCCTAAATGTTAGCTCACCACAAAAGCCGTAGTAGTGCCTCACAAGAGACCTCCTCTCTGTGAATGAAGAGACGAAGGACAATGTCAGTACTGAACCTTGTGCCTGGAGGAAAACTAACAGACCATTCATCTTGTCTACCTTCAATGGGAATTTGGGATCTCTCTGCTACAAAACAGGGGAGCTGGCAACACTGACCCCACACCTGAAGGAATTACATGAGCTTTATGATGCAGCATTAACTTCAGTAGCCACGCCATCTTTGGACACCAATGCTAGAGGGATTTCATCTGTTGCAGATATAGACAGAAATAAGAAGAATTGCAAGACAGAGCAGGAAGCAGATGGGTGTCTGACAAAGTCCTAAGCTTTAGGGAAATCAGTTTGTCAAAGCAAACCTGTTCCGTAAGTTAGTCAAGCTAACAATGCCACTTCTTTTATATTTACTGAAGAATCAGTTTTCACATGATTGTGAAAACTGTCACAGTCCCACCCTCTGCTTGTAATCACACAGCATGCAAAGGTTATTTTTCTGTGGACTTTTTTCTTCAATTCATTTGAATACCCACTTAGCCCTTGCAGGATTAACCAGTATTCGAAGACAATAATGTTAATAACTGAACCCTCATGAAGTACCTGTCCCTTTCTTCACTTTCCCCATTTCCACCTTGAGTGTTACCTGCAATTTTAGAAGCAATAAATTATTCTTTGCTACCAGCAGAGAGACATTTACCTAATCACCCAACCATCCCTCCTGAGAGTCTGGGAGCTCTAAAACCATCTGTGGAGTAAGAGTCTCTATTCCCAGGTTCAAAAGAGCAGAGCTGGGTGAATTATCTAAAGAATGTATTAAACCAGTATGACCACTTATCAGTTCCTCTCCCAGCCCTGGTATGCCTGGGCAACATGGTCATGTGATTCTCTTCTGTCTTCCCCTTAGTTCCCCATTATGTTTATGAGAAACAGATTATTCAGTACGAAGACAATTTTTTTTTTTTTTGTTTGTTTGTTTTGTTTTTAATATTGCCCAGCAACTCTATTTCAGTAGCTCTGAGTGAATCTCAAATGTATGTAAAAGTCTACCTGAAGCTGTGGAAGGGACTAGAACCAGTAAAGCAATTGTTTGGTGTGCTGTTAGTCCCAAAGCCACCCTATCAGAAAAAACATCAGCATCTACAGGAGAGTGAAACAACACTGCTCTTGTCAAAACATTAGAGGAGGCACCTCTGTCTTGTAGTGAGCAAATTATTGGATGTATTTCACTGTACCAACAATAATTAGGTAACTATGAAAAAAAAAAAACTGGGTTCTTAGACACTAGAGAAAATCTAGACCATCTTTTGATAGATAGATGATAGATGCTATTGCAGAGTAAAGAAACACAATGTTCCCAGTCAAACAATTGAGAGCCAGGAGCACTGTCTTAGGCCAGGCAGTCATATTTGTGTACCCACTCCTAAATGAGATAATGGCTGACAACTTGACGTTCCATTTGTCTGCCTTAATCTGTAACCATCCTAGCTAGCCTGAGAATCATTTGTCTGCCTTCATCGATAGCCATGAGAACCATTTGAGAACCATTTGTCTGCCATCATCGGTAATCATGCTAACTAGCCTGAGAAGTCATGACAGATTCTGCTAATGGAGAGAAGCTGTAGCGTAGCAGAGCAAGCAGGAGGGTATGAGCAGTGCATAGATGGAAATGATTTACAGCGCTAAGGCCCTCCTCCTAACTGGTTGTTTCTGACCAACTTTCTGTAGCTTACAATGGGAGAAGGCAGGGGAGCTTGTTTTTTTTTTACACAGATTACCTGTCACATAGTGTCACAACATACACCTTGTTCCAAATTATTATGCAAATTGGATTTAAGTGTCATAAAGATAACATTTTTTTGTTGTGCTATTAAATTTATAGATGGTATTGTGTGTCAGGGCTCTTTGATTGACTATAATTAATTTCAGAGAGCTGGGTTGATTATTTTGTCTGGTGAGCTCAATTAAAGGAAATCTAATTCTGAAGGATGTTCCACGTTATTAAGCAGGCCACAGGTTTCAAGCAATATGGCAATACTCAAGCAATACTCATGGTGTGGTCACCATCCTCCTCTGACCTCAACCCTATTTAGAACCTTTGGAGTTTCCTCAAGCAGAAAATCTGAGGGTGGAATGCAGTTCATATCAAAACAGTAGCTCTGGGAAGGTATTCTGACAACCAGCAAAGAAATTCAAGCAGAAACTATCCACAAACTCACAAGTTCAATGGATGCAATAATTGTGCAGGTGATATCAGAGAACATGTAACTCAGTCTGTTAAGATGTTGTTGATTGGAATTGCTTTTGATTTTAGTACATGTGACCACTTAATGCTACACATTCAAAGAATGACCAATTGCAGTTCTTTATAATCCATAAAATGTTTAGAAAATCTGCTTTGAATAATAATTTGGAACAGTTCATTTTGAGTTTTTTTTATTTTTGAAAAACATACTGTCCTCATGGGGAGCTTTGTTCAGTAAAATTTGATGTATTTTGTAATAGTTCATGTCTTGAAAATTATACTGACCATCATTTGCATTGACCATTTAAGAAAATCTGAGAAAATATCATGTGCATAATAATTTGGAACACGCTGTAGTGACAGTTTTAATAAATATGTAAAAAATATATATATAATTTTTAGAAATACCCCAGTTTAATATTATTTCGTACACTACACATGAAAGGAAGCCAAATCTTTTGAAAGAGAAATGTGTAAGACCTCTACTGGACATCTTTTAAAAATAAGCTATACTTAATGGAAGGCGCTAATGAGGTAGAGCCATTTCAATTGCAGGAAAAAGGGGATTTGATAAACTGATATGTGTCCAGTGATGCTCCCTCAGCTAAGTGTGGGTGGAAATGGAGAGGGGAATGCTTGCCAAGCTATTTTTACGCCCAGACAAAGTGTCGATGCATGACACCATGATGGCACTGGAAAGCTCCTTAACTGACAGTTGACGTGTCCTAAATTGGTGAAGCAGCATTATCTCAGCTCCTTCCACCAGACATCAAAATTCTGCAACTAGCATTGCTCACAAGCAAAAAGAACAGAAAAAACACACTCCAGCTGCTTTGACTCTCATACTGTGATCCGTCTCTGACAGATCTAGCTCTATATGTGCCATTTTTCCTTGCACTGGACAATAGGGTCTCAGCAATTCAAATCTGGCTTGTTAAAGTAATAACAAGTTTATTGTGTTATGAAATGAGTTGGACAAGATGAACAAACATATCTCGAGATATGATAAAGTATTCTGCTTTATTCTCATACATATTTCCCTTTTATAAGTTTAAATGTTTTGCTTCATGAGTATCTAATTTCTCTCTTTTTTTGGCCATAAGATAGGTTTGTTGCTGTAACAATAACTATTATATAAAATGTTTTAGAAGACTTTTGGGAGAGTTTTAATAATCTGTTGAAGTTTTCCAAGCACTAAATGAAGGCTGCAATGAATTGACAGACAAAAAGTGACTTTAATCATATGGTTGGTCTGAACTAAATCATGGTACTGACTTTGATTATTGTAAAGCAGACTGAAGGATTCACTGACATTTTGGAAAAGGTAAGAGGCAAGTTGGAAATACAAATCCAATTTAGGCACTTCAAGAGGGAGGCAGTGCAGTGCTGATTGGTTACACTGTGGTGCACAGGCCAGCAACGATTCATTTAAAAATATATATATTACTCAATAGCTCAACTTTTTTTGTTCTTGTAAGAAAATGTAGTTGTTTAATAAGAACATATCTCACCATTACATGCTTTTGGTGTATGTTGGTGTATTTACGCTTTCTAAACTAACAAAGAATTACATAGTGGAAGCTTCTGTCAATTTTTATTTATTTATTTTTTTTTTTAAGTCAAAGAAACTTTAGTATGAAATTTGGACTATTTTAAAATATATATTATTTTTTTCAGACATTCTTCATTAAATCACTTGACAATCTCCCAGTTTATCCCAGAATTTTTTCTTCAGGCCCATTTGGATGACTGAAATCTTACTTGAATTCTTCTTCATTAAAATACTCAGCTAAATTACTCCACGAGCCAACCACCATCGACTAATTATGTTATCTTTCTGAAGGACAGCTCTTTCTACCCCACAAAGAAAGAAAAAGGAAAAATAATAAGCTTCTTTCAGCGTCTTTGCTGAAAGAAGCATGGGAATACTTTTAAAAACTGATGGTAAAGTATATGATCAGAAGCTCCACATCCCACATTCTTTCCAAGATGTGAAACTTTGAGGTTAAGCTGTGTTGCTGAGAGTGCCAAAGCACAGTTGCTGAACCAGGAGCTCACTCAAGAGTATACTTAGCCTTTTACATAAAAAGAAATCCAGTGTGTTCTTAAGAAAGCTGACAAGTATAAAGCACTTGCATAACTTCAAATATGCAGCCAAGAACAACAAAAATGCACCATTAAATATTACATTTCACCTATAAAATGCAATATTACATGACATTTTAAAGCTGTCACACATTTGATGTATATATATATATATTTTTTTTTTTAAATATGAAAGTAATTATGAAATTGCTTTTTTTAAAGAAACAAGTTGACCTAAAGTGCACTCAGTATTAAAAAAAATACTAATCCAAAATTAGTACACAATTAGCATAGACTATATATATATATAATAATAAAATAAAACTACTGTAGGCAGATGGCAGACACAAATTGTTATTGATTACCTACCTCACATCACATTTATTATTTATTTTACTTTTTTCTCCTCGCTGTTATCAAATATCAGCCTTATTGTGATGTTAAGGAATGCATCTTTCATGTAACAGGAGATGCAGCCATGATGACATTTGTTCTGGCGATGGAATCTCCTAATGGCTTCATTTCCCCAGGCTTCATGCGGTTCGAGTTGAAGAGGATGATGGTTTTGATGGATAGTTCAATAAAACTTAAGTGCCACGTCAAGCTGGGTTCAGCTGTCATTTTAACTGAAGAGCCTATAGTGCTTGATGTTTCTATACTTTGAAATATTGCAGTTAATGTAATCAGGCACCCAGCTGGGTCTCCCTGGGGGTAAATCCCCACCCACTGTAGTATCTAATACCCTCGTGATTTTATTTAATGTTTTAGCTGAGGCTGCTTTAAAATTTAAGATTTGTGTGGGATCTTTCCGTAGTACCATTGCAGGCTTCAGTCAAAGTAGGATGAGCTTTCCATTCATGCTTACCTCCCCAAGGCAACAAGAATGCAGACAGTCAAATTCTAATCGCGGCAAATATCTTATAGCTGTTCCTCAGGATCTGATGCTTATTATTCACACCAGTTTCACTGTGATCAAAAGCTTTAATGGCCCTCCTGCTCTGTCAATAGGGACAACTACATTCTATATGACACTGCTTTTACATAGATGGCACACTAAGCCTATCACATTATAATCCCATGAGAACAATTTAGCATTGATTTTCATTTCTTTGTTAAAGCCATGCCAGATGGAGAAGGTGATGTGTGAGATGGTGGAGGCTGTAGCTAGAGAGCTGTTGGGGAGCAAGCAGGCAGACAGATGGAAAATGATGCTCAAGGAGTTCTGAAAAGAGCTGATAAGCAGCGGTTTGGTGGCGTAGTACAGAGGTCACAGTGACTTCAACCAGAATGACCGATCGTCAAGCGAAGACAGATTGTCTCACAGCTCCTTGAATCCACTGCAGATAATCAACTGATTGCCACCAGGTGTAGAGTCTGCAGCAGAACAGCCACACCTCCCAGTAGAGATCCTCTGTGGATTTGAGAAGTCACACACATAAAAGCCTAAGCAAACTCCAGGATTATGAAACTCGTCTTTGTGTTTGAATCCATCTACGACAATGTTTCTCAATTCTGGTCTTCAGAGACCGTAGAGACTGGCAGAAGTTTTGATTTTTTTCTTCTGTCATACACCTGACTTAAATTCATGGGTAATTAATAGGCTCCTGCAGCTCTTGATGGCATGGAGAGGAGGTGATCATTTGAGTCAGGGGTTCAACAACAGACACACATCAATGATATTTTATCTGTATAATATCAACAATGTAGACAATTGTGCATGCAAGTTCTTTACTCCCCAAAATGCTTACATATTAGTCAATGGCTCCACAAGGACACTGTTGTCATTATCACAGTTAAGAGTTAAACAAACGATTAAAGTACAATATGGAATGTCAACAAAACTAACTAGTTCACCTTGTCTATGATTTATTTATTTTTTTTACCATAGCATCAAATGCCAAGGGGACAAGAAATCACTCCAGCCTTTTCATTTTCGTTCACCCTGTTCCACCCAAAGAGATAGCTGCTGTAGCTAATGGCGCACAGCAAAGGTTACAATCACTGGTGAGCAGAACACAGCCGTATGTGGTGTGACCTCTGACTCACCTCAGCAAATCTACTGCAAATGCTGCTGTTTTTTCTGTTACACTTAAATGATCCAACACTTTGTCCTTAGCCCCATACCTCCTCAAACGATAAGTATCACAGCACAGCACTTCAGATGGATCTCGTGAGGCCTTTATGCCATGCCACTACAAAAATATATACATGAGCTAGGGAACTGCAGATATGTTTTACTTTGTGCAAAAGCTTAATCACAAAATCATCTAGTGTATATTTGTACATCAGTGAATTTTAATATAAAATAATACAACCATGCAGACATACAGTATATTGCATATTAGTACAATACATGTGTTTTTTGTTTTTTTAACACTGATAACTTTGAACGTGACGATACTTTGTTGGCTAAATAGACCAACAGCAACTAAAAACCTATATGAACTTGTATGAAGCACTGTGATAACTTCTGTCATAACATGGCACCAAGAAAATAACATGAACAGAAACAAAAGACAGCACCACAAACATAAGGTCAAAAACAGAGAGAAAAATAAAAGAAATCCTTGCAGACTAGCAATATCATGTGACATTTTTACTGAATAATTACTAGAAGTTTTAAATGAAGTCAGTTTGTTGATTGATAAACCAGGCTGTATGCCCATCCAATCACAGTAATACGGGTTTTGTGTGGAGAAGGACATTTTTATTACTAGGGGTAACTCACAGTCATACCTACAGAATTAACCTTGTTAAAATTAATTTAAGCAACATGGCTTTGAGATAAAAATCTGAGTTAAAAATATCGTGTTGACATACCAGTATAAATTATATAAATATTTCTATTTCCAAAACTGCTTCAGTTTTTCCTGAATCTATTCCTACAATTAAAATAAACTTTGATAAATGCCAAAGAAAGTGACAGAATGATGGTCTTTTTTCTTTGGTTGTATGGAGCATAGAAATATATAAATAGCCAACAATCATATTAAGATAATGCAGTTTTGAGACTGCATCTGGCAAACAGAGCAGGAAATCTTTTATCTACTCCCCCAATATCTGCATCTATATCTGTATATAGATCTATATATTATTCTATATAAATATAATTTTAAATATGTATTCTAGTTTTTGCATTAGTTGCTTTAGCCCAGTGGTGCCCAAAGTCGGTCCTAGAGGGTCAGCATCCTGCATGTTTTAGGTCTCTCCCTGGTTTGACACACCTGGATCAAATGATGGCTCATTCCAAGACCTAAGAAGAACATTGACACACTGAAAAGGTTGTTACTACCACCAGGGAGAGAACTAAAACATGAAGGATGCCGGCCCTCGAGGACAGTATTCGGGCGGCACTGCTTTAGCCTATTGATTTTGGTAGGGTTTCTTTCTACTTTGATGAAATCTTATAGATTCTGTAAGTTATATTAGTATTTCTGCAACAACCATATGCTATTATATATCGTTTTCCAGTTTTAAATTAAAACAATTAAATGTTATCATGCACTTTGATTTCAAATAACAGTAATATATAAGCACTGTTACGGCCGGTGGCCTTGTATGTTTTATTTTTCTTCCTTTTCTTTATATCTGCAGCTTTCTAATCAAATGTACTCAACTGGGAACTGGATGCAGCCTTGTCCTCCTGTGCCACGCCCTGATGCCTACAGCAGAGCTGATTGGCTCACCAATGATCAGCTCCACCAATCCCTGATGAGGCCTCCCCTTTTAAACCCAAGACTTCCTGGGAGAAGGCGTGGCTGGTACTTTGTTCAGACAGCTTGCCACTTTGCTGGGTGTTTTGTCGACTGCTGTACACAGCATTGTCTTTTTGTGAGCTTTTTGTAAATCCTTGTTACCTGTGATTGTCCCTGTGGGGGCCTTTGTATGTAAGCTCAAAGTATCCAACTAGAGTTTTGTTGGTTAACCGTAGGATTTTGGTCCTACTTGTTTGGTTAAGATTTTTGGTTTACAACTCTGGTTGTTTTGTGGATATTTTGTTTACTTTTCTTTTGGTTATAAGACCTTAACTTTTGACTGTAGCTTTTTTTTTTTTTTTACCTTTATATTTTTTGTTAACCCAAACAATAAATCCCAAACTGATAAACCTTTAACATCTAGGTTTCTTTAATGTTACTTCTCCTTCCCCCCTAGCCGAGCTGGGTCGTAACAAGCACCTTGAACTGCCTTGGTGCTGAAATGTGCTAAACAATCTTTATTGACTGATTGTAAATGAGTGGTATTTTCGACTAAAGATAAAAAATCCATTAAATTACATTTTAATATATATTTTTGTCTATAAAACGAAGACAACACATAGCAATTAAATCTGTGCTTACAGAATCAAAAATTGAGTTGTATTTAGCTTGCAGCCTTATATAATCTTTTTTGGTCCTGAAAAGCTTATTATGATGTGGTTATTATTTTAAAAAAGTGACATTTCAGTTTTTATTATATTTTTCCTACTTATATCTGCATTTGCACCACTTTTTTTTTTTTTTTATCTTGAACAACACACATTAATAAAACGGAACTGCAGAGTTACACTTTTCCCCAAAGGGAAAGAATCAAAGCTTCTAGTTGAAAGAGGATCAATCTGCCCACCGGACCATAGAAACTGAGCAAAAGATAACAGGACTCTGACAAGCACACTCATGCCAATTTTAGATTTCTGCAATGTCCTATACTATAGAAGACCTAGGAAAGGGAAAACTGCAAATTCTCTTCAACTACCAATTTAGAGAAGAAGCATATTAACTACAGTCAAATAAATTAAACCGATTAACAAAATTTTCTGCATTGTACAACAGTTGTAAATGCTTTAAAATGAGTGAGGAATTCTTGTCAGAGAAAGTGCACATCTAGGTCCACAGATCATCAGATTTACAAAAACTAAATTGTACTATTTAGAGAAAACATTAAGCCCTGCAAATCTAGGGGAATCCAAGCAAACATTAGAATAAAACAACTAATGTAACAACTGATGTCTTATTCTGAATGTTTTGTGTTAATTTTGCATATGGGCTGCATTTCTTATTGTCTTCTTTGGATTTAATGCTTTTAGTACATTTGTACAATAAGCTTTCTTTTATACATTATATGTAACATCAAAAATACTTACAAGATTAATTGCATTATAAATTCTCACAATCTGAAAATGTATTTTTGACACATCAAGCAATATTTTTCTCCTTTTGTGTAAAACTGCAAGATTACAACTGTGGTTACTAATTAGTTCTTATCAGAAATTGCTTTACCTTTACCAAGAGTTAAAAATTGAACAGCTGACACTTCAGCCAATTACTGAGGTTCTGGCAAATCTTTAGCACAAAGCTGAAAATCTGCTGCTACTTTATCTACTCAATCTGCCTTTAGACATCTTATGATAGACTCAGTGTGTGGGGCTTTACTTTCAGCTAATGAGTTCCACCCTGTAGTCTGTTATTCGGTCTTGTTTTCAATAAATATTAGCCAATTTTCTCCTAAGTTTGTCAGACCTTGTGAAGTTCTTCACAACATTACAACATTCATCACTCAAGCTAAGTTATGTAGTAAAATTTTATGCTGGTACGCTGTGTTCTTGTTTCTTAATTAAACACCAAAACCTATTTGCATGATTGAGTTTAAAGATAATATTTGATTATTTTAGTGGCCAGATACAATATAACTGAAGTGTTAAGATTATGAAATTAAATTTCCTTTTATACCCTAGTATGATGCAGAGGCTGGATAAATTTGAGGCTGATTAGATATGCTTTAATCAATGACACTGATAAGATTGTTGATGCATACTTATAATTAGGCAACATTCTTGGTTGCTAGAGCTAATGACCCACATTTATTAGGTATTATCCATTATCCACATAAATCCATAGTGAATCAAACTTTTCATTTTAAGTGACATTAGTTATTTTTCCACATTTCAAATCCTGATAAATATACTTAATCTCTTCATTTCTCCTTTTAATGTTTGTTTCTTTAATTTTTTTTTCCTAAAAAATGACTCCCTCAGAAAGATTTTTAGGCAAAAAGGGCTTTATGTGGTTCCACTGTTTTTCCACAGTCACTGGGAGGCATGCGGAAGAAACATTGCAGTGGTTTTCCCCACTACACATCAGCTTTTCACCAGACCTAGTGGCATAATTACACTAAGCCTCAGGCATTGCTTTTTCAATCACTCTGGCTCCTTTGTTGCTATGCTTTTTTGTGCAGTAAAATTTTCATTTGAGAATGACGACACATGATCACAGATAAACTTACACACAGGCACACACTAAAATCTGTTTCACAATATTAAAATTTTCTGGAGTGGACATGAAGCTTTAAGTTCTGTTTTGCATTTCCGGACTGATCATGTTTTCTGTAGCCTTTTGACAGGCATTTATGTCCCAAAATACCTCAACATAAAAAGGGAGTTAAAAGCATAAATATCTTTGGCCTTGAATGTATTACAGTCATTGCTGAAAATGTGTTTGTTTTTGTGCATAATTATAGTCAGATTTCCCTTTGCATTGTTGTTGTGCAACCCCCCCACCTACCCCTTCACTCTTTACTTCCTCTTCTGAGAGGGGAGATGTGCTACCAGCTCTCTGTCTAACGGGTGAATTGAGTTTTCTAAATCTGCTGGGATTTACCCTGTCCAGAACTGAAGTAAGCTGTTTAAGCTGGTGTCGAGTCTGGTTTCTGATGACCTCCATTCAAATGTCCCATCCTTCTTCCCCCTGTGAATTAGCCAGACTGAACAGCCTGCAGTCAACTAGCAGAAATAATCAAATAAGTAAAGTCAATCATCTAGCCTATCTTTCCCTAACGCTGATACTGAGAACTTTAAAGGGAACCTTTGAGAGAGACGGATGGAGAGTAGGATTTTTTAACCCCTGAACTGGCCTGATGATGAAGGTGTTGCAGCAGGAGGAGGAGGTTGATTGACGAAGTCAGGGATCTCTGTAGGTCTGACAAAGTTTTGTCTCTGCATCGATGGTGAGGTCAAATAGGACTTGGGTGCTGGCAGGAAGGGCACTGACTTAAAGCGGCAGGTCTCAGGTCTTAGGGCAACTTCCTCGTGTGTAGCATTCCTCAGCTTCTTGTCTTGCGGATCTGAAGCTCCCTTCATCTTGTCTCATGATCTTTCTGGTCCATTGAAATGTAGACGAGCCGACCTCATGGAAGGAAGGCACCAGTTCTTCTTCTTTGCCTTTGTTCTTTGTCTTTGCCTTGGTCTTCATCTTTGCCTTGGTCTTTGCCTTTGTCTTTGGGGTCTGAACCCAGCTGATGAGAGAAGTGCGATTTGAAGAAACGTTGTGGGGCTGAAGGGGGTGGTCCCCGTGCGCAGGACAGTCTTCAGCTCTGTCGCCCTGTCTCTTCTTCAGCTGCAGATTCTTTGTCCATCTCGATCTTGGCTCGAAGCTGCCTGGAGGATCCAACCAAAGGTTCCTCTTTTGCACCCACCTTTTATAGGGTTTATCGACCCTTTTGGTGCAATTGCATTGGCTCGCCCCGTTGCTGGGCTTGCTTCATTGGCTGACTGCTTGGAAAGATGATCTCATATCCATTTTGTCTTAGCGACATTATGACCTGATGTCTGTACTACTGACCCAGGGTTGCTCAATGGTCCTTCTACGACTGTTGCCTGCACAATCTTTTCTTTAAAAAGTTTAAGTTGTTCAACAATCTGTTTCCAAATAAGGCGTTGGTCATCTCTGCCCTCCTGTTAGCTCCTCTTTTTCCCCTAACCTTTCGCCTACCATCTACCTCCAGTACAACATCAGTGATCTTTAGCTGCAGTTACAAATTTTACACCATCTCAAGTTCAATATCAAAATCCCATCCATATCCTTTTGTTAGTTTCTTTGATTTAGCATGCATTTATAACATTATGATAACCAAAACTTATTAGTTACTCTTAATATAATCTTAATGTGAGTTATTACATATGGTCTTCTGAAAAGGAACCAAGAATAAACTATTATTGTAATTATTTGATACCAAAGTTACAGTTACTTGTTTTACTTGTAAGTGTAAGTATTATTGCAAGTAAACCAATATTAATATTAATATTTTACTTTGAATCTTATCCAATTACTCAAAATGTTTACTCAAAACTATCATGCTTTGAAATAAGGAATAGTCTCAACTATTTTTTTATAAATCTACAGGCTGGAAACTTACGTCCTCTTTTTTCAGAAAACCTGCTCTTCCTGTCTCATGACTCTCTCTGTCTGACTATGATTTCTTATGATTAGATTGAAAGATGTAGAATTAAAAAAGCAAAGTTTGCAGGAGACAAAAACAACACACACAACCAGATATATTTTATTGAAGTTTAAGTCTACTGTTGGGTCTAGATGTCACTTGTGTGATTGATTTTAAAGGTAACTTTATTTATTGTTAGTGTTAAACTAAAATCTCCAGCATGGGGAAGTGGGATGATCTTGGGTTTTCTTGACACATTTTATATTTGCAAGTATTTGCAGTTTGTTTGTATGTAAGACTCAATACTTCCACATTTCCATTTGACTTTACATTGCTTTAACTGATTTTTGCAGTCAAGTAGGTATAGCTGCATATACAGTACAGACCAAAAGTTTGGACACACCTGGTCATTCAAATGGTTTTCTTTATTTTTATGACTATAAAAATTGTAGATTAGATTGTAGAAAAACCTGACAGGGCGCACCTGTGAAGTGAAAACCATTTCAGGTGACTACCTCTTGAAGCTCATCAAGAGAATCCAGAGTGTGTGCAAAGTAGTAATCACAGCAAAAGGTTGCTACTTTGAAGAAACTAGAATATAAGGCGTATTTCCAGTTGTTTTACACTTTTTTGTTTAGTACATATTTCCA
>CAEFZX010006838.1:0-45938 GCA_903066825.1 Alfaro cultratus
TATATTGTGTAATGAGAACATTCACTTATGTATTTAGTTATATTGACTACTCAAAGCGCAACTGAGTCCTGTTTACTTGTCAGCACTGTCAAATATTCATACGCAGACACACATATAAATATGTGTCTTGCTGAAAGGCTCTTTGATGGGCAGTGGGGGGGAATTAAACTCACAGTCTTTCAACTGCAAGACAACTGATCTCATAACATCACTTCTGAGCCACCTTAACAATAACAATAACCATCAGTAGTAATCAATTTTTATAAATAGCGTTATTTTAAAAAAAATTAATGTTTTGACCCAAGTTTATCATACAATATTCAAACCAAGTCTTGATATATTACTATAACGCCAATGATTGAAATTCAAACTGTGTAAGACAGATGCAACAAAAACTCTTGGTGCCGTTGTCACTGTGTAAATCATTTGAGCTCTAACTGTCAGTAACATGATATTGCGACACAATCTCCTCCTTGTCTGTTTGCACTTTTTAATTGAAAATGTGGTGTGTGTAAAAGTATGAAAGGATTTCTTGAAAAAGTCAAAACAGAACAGGCTGTCACAGCTGTTTAGTGCAACTGGTGAATGCAGACCTTGGCACTGGTGCCAGTTCACAGACATAATTTTAAATGTCACACTGGTTTTGAAGTTCACTGTCATTTACAAAAAAGAAAAAAAAACAAAAAACTTGTGCTCTGTGAGAGAGCATGTGCGCTTGTTTTATTTGAGAGAACCTCTCCCAGACTTGTAAATATTTTTTGTGGCTCTATGAATATATTTTCCGGCATTGCTACAGACAGGATGGCATTGCTTTGCACATTCAGGTAGTAAAAAGTCATTAAAAGTATTGCTTTCATTCTTTCAACCCACTTTTCAATTATTGCCTTTTTAACAATGGGTTTTCCTCTGATTACACTAGTCAACACAGCGAGAATATGTTTTGGTTCATTTGATTTTGCTAAAAAAAAATTGCATCAAGCACAACATTTTTTTTCATTATGCACAATTGGGCTGCTACCTGTTTGATTTCATAATGATCTGGACAGGTTGCAAATCACAGCAGGCATACAAACTTATTTTTTAAAAATTGTACTTTTGTCTTTATAGTTGTTTTAATTTATTCTTGCACTTAAAGGACAATTTCACTAACTGCATTCTCTAGGATAGGATGTTCTCTGCCTTCAGTAGCATTTAACCCTGTTGGCAAGCGCTGTTTTCCCCTTTTGCTGCAGTACATAGTGCAATGGGATGTAGGGTTTTCATTGGTCTCCGCTCCAAAAAAAAAGGTTGATATGGGAACATAGCTTGCCTGACTGACCTGAGTTGACTGGCACATTTTGTCCCTGACAGCAAGATCCAGATGAAGAAGGAATAGCAGCAAAAAAGGACAAGCTGGTTGTTACATGTGTTCACAGCATGGGATGTCTTTTAGTTTCTAAGTGCTTCTCACTTTTTCAACTTCTCTCTGCCAGACAAATGTTGGAACAAGTCCTACTGGAAAAGGTTGAAAATTATTGTCACATTATGTAGCGATGTTCACTGTAACATGATTGTTTATTTATTGAATATTTTGTGATTCCTCCGCTTGGGTCATACATTTGAATATTTTCCTACTAAACATTACTAAATATGTTTATTTTAGCGCTGTGTGAATCACGTCACAAATACACTTCTTTTTCCTTGAGATTACGAGTAACTTGAAGTTGGTAGATTAAAGCAGAGGTCTTGATCTGACTGAACTATGAGTCATGTGTCAGAATCATTAATGACTGGATCTGCTGCTTCCTGGCCTTCCAACCTGCTGTTTAAGAGGATAGACAGACTCACTCCCTAAAGGTCTCCTGTGGGAAGTTCAAGGGATATTAAAAAACTCACTGGTACCAGAGAATATAAGATCAACAAGAATAAGACTTTTGTGGACTGAAACAGAAAGGGAAACATACTTAAGGGGAAGTGATCAGGAAGCATGTGGTGCAATGCACACTAACCTCCTCCCCCTTTCAGTTGGGTTAATACTAATCCACTGGTCATGTGACCAAGAGCTTTCAGCCTGGTCTAGGCCAGGAGTGCTCTGATCCATCTGTCAAATAAGGTTGGTGATTGTTGGCATTCACAGTGTAAACTGCTGTCCAGTGACCCCTGCCCGGCTCCGCATGAAACTCCGCTTTGATTTCCGTTAGTCAAATAATTCTCCATAGTATTGTCACCTTGTCTATAAGTTTAACACCCTCCCCCCTCACCTGTCTCAGCGTTTCCTCTTTAATTCCATGCTCGCCTTCTGTGACTACCTTTGCCTAATTTTCACAAAATTCCCTGCGGTGAACTGAGCACAGGTTTGGGTTGATGAGTAGGGAAGTTATCGTCCCTCAGATGCTGTTGTTAAAATTACTGTTGCTACAATTTCTTCTGCCTTGCTTTGATTTACTCCTGTGTAAGGAAATGCTAAATTAAAGTCTGCTCTAGTAGATATCATCTGAACTTGTAATGTTTTATGTTTACACACATCTCCTCTGTCATTTTATAGAATCTTCATGTAGTCATTTTTTTCCCCCAACTACACTTAAGAGTGGTGGTTCTTCATATTTTTATTTCTAATGGTCCTCCTTGTGGTTCCATAAAGAAATATCTTCACATGCACAGCTGAAGAATCAAACTCATTAGAAATTGTCAGAAAATTCATAAGGAGCTATGATACAGGAGATGTTTTACTCTGGAAGGCCTCAAATATTTTTATTTAAATCTTTGACCTTATAAAAATAATATGTTAGGTCAATTTAAAGTTGATTCCCAACATAATAACTGTTCTAAACATATTATGAGGGCAACACTGAACAACTTAGTGAATATTTTATTAAAGCCTAAGGCTGTGAGTCATCTCTCTTCATTAATTGTAAGAATGAGTGGCTTCATCAGTGCCCTGAAAGAAATATTGTGGACGGTTTAATAAAAGCAAGAAAAAAGAGTGAGACTTGAAAAAGCACAAAAAATACTCAGCTGTCAATGTTGTTGACAAGTGGTGCAATTATGGTTGCTGTGCTTGTGAAGACTCTCTTACAGTGAAATGGACATCAAGTATCATCGTGATACTTGAAATATTCACGTTTCAGTATCAAAAGGTGGTGAGTGCGTGCAGTTGCATTGTCTTTAGCTCTCAAGATACAATGACAACTCAGGTCATGACTTGGTATAGGTGACCCACTAGCCTCGTTTTGAGTCAGTGTATTTATCATGCAAAGACGCACCAGACAGTAAATTGATAGTTTTATTAATTGGTTTGATATAGCACCAACAGCTTTTGTTCTACTATAAAACTTTATATACTTTTAATAAATATGCATTAATTAGAGATTTGTTGGCGAATCAAGCCTCTGGTGCTGACATTAATTCTAGCGGATTCTCACATTTCACTGTGTTGAAATCAGGTTTTTTTAAGATTTAGATTAGTATCCATTTCTAATGTGAATATGAAATGAATGAAAACTAAAATTGCCCTTGATGAAGTATACAGTAAACACCGGTGTCTGTGTTTTGCCAGCATGCACAGGGTTTATGTAGGGTATGATATTTCCAGTTTAAAGAAAAATATAAGCATTAGTTAATTGCAATGAATTGCCTTCTGTAGCTTCATTCTTTGTTGAATTTTTTTTTTTTTTACTGCAGGTGAGTATGCTGTGTTGCTACGCTTTAGTTAGTTAGTAACTTCTACACATTTTTATCAGTGCAACCACAAACGTCAGTGCATTTTATTTGTATTTTATGTGATGGGCAAGCACAAAGTGGCAGTGTAAGGAAAATAAGACATTTGCATTTGTTGTACTCCATAAAGGGAGTCACAAAGGTGGCAGCATGATGGTATGGGAATGGTTTTTTAAAATCTTTTTTTAAGCAGGGGCAGGAATGCTTTGGGAGTTGATGGGAAGTTGGAACTGTCAGATCTAAACATACAGCCAGAACTACATTGGACTGGTTTAGATTTAAGCATATTCATGTATAAAATAGCCCGGTCAAAGTGCAAACCTCAGTCCATTTGAGTCTACGCCTAGACTAGAAATATATTAAAGTTTGTGATAGCAATATTACACAATTTAAAAAGGTTTAAGGGGTATAACTACTTTTACAAGACCCTCTATGTCTAATCTTGCAGGTTAACTGTAGTGTGATGAAAATCAACTGGCCTTGTCTATTTTTAAAGAGGTGTATGTGGTGAAACTTTAAAGCCAATTTGTAATCCAGTCTTGCCATCCCCACCTTCATCCATTTTCACACCCAGCACTTGTCGCTTCAGTGAGGTTTCTACCCTGATAGCGTAATGTAACCTGAGGCGATGTCACTTCATCTGCCAGCTCAGGTAGAGAGGAAGCAGGCAGCAAAGAAAACTGCAAAAGAAGCTAATGCTTGGTTATCTCTCCTATTGCTGCTTGACTGTTTGTCATCCCGAGGGGTCATCGTGCCGAATGTTATCATGTAGGTCCTGAAATGCACACTTATTGTCTGCACTGTCTAAAGAGCATCAAGAGAATTGATGGTGGCAGTGGTACAGCTCAAGGGAAAACACAAATGAAGCAGCCATCAGCACGGGAGTTTTAAGCAAACAACCAGGTCCCAGATTATTATTTTTTTACCTTGTTGTAGTTATTATTTTATATGTTAGTTGCAAATAATAAAAAGCAGGAAAACACATTTTTTTATAAGCACAATGTCTTTGTTGTTTGTACAAGACAGATAAATCTAAAATAGTTTTCAGTGAGATCAGCATAGAGTTTCTGGTGTTTTAATTGATCTGGATGAGCTTCATCTCTTCCTGCTGCCTCTGCTGCATGGAAGCCTATTACGGGCTTACACCAAATTAGATAGAACCAATGAACAGATCTCCTGCTAAACAAACACGCATGTGTTTTGTATTAAATTGGAGGACGAACTAAACTGAAAATAAAACCAAATGCTCCTCAAAGAATATAAAAATTAAGTTTTAGCCCTTGTCTTAGTGTTCTTTTGTTGATTTTTGCTTGTACTACATGATGGTTTGGAGGGTCAAAAAAGTTGAAATCTGAGTAGATTTTAAAAAAAATCATTTGATAAAATGCAATTAAGATTACATTTAAAAAAAGAAACTAAAAGTGTATTTCCACTTATGGTGCTTTGATTTATTTGTCTTTCTTGTACAACAGATTAAACCTGACAGATTAAGGCTGAATGATATAAATACTGGCTTTGTCAAACTAATCCTCTCTTTCTCGCTCTCTCTCTCTCCCTCTGTTATTTTACGAATGCATGTGAATGCAGCAGCATTCTCAGCAAATTTGTTTTATAAACCAGAGAATTAGGGAAGTACATGTTCTTTCTAGCTTTTTTTGTTTGTAGAGACACTTGCACACCATAATTCAAAGTCAGTGTTTGGATTTGTGGTGCTATTACCCAGTATTGATCTTGTGAGCTCATCTGTGCCTATTGCAGCTGGTCTCTAACGATGTTCTCAGATGAACTGTGCACAATGGCAGCCACAGACACTCTTTTTGCAACTAAACAAATAAAACAATACTCGTCTTTTCATGAAGAGCAACTTCTTGGTATGATTGCAGTTTTAGAAGTCAGCTTAATCAAGGTCTGTTCATTGTTTCTTTGGAATCCCGTCTCCAAGTTCAGGTATTTTACCAGCAAAAAATATAGATTCACTTCCCCTTTTTCCTTGTGGTATTTATCCAGTTGTGCATACAGTTTGTGTGTGTTCGTGGAAAAGTCTGTAAATGTTTACTCAGCTTCTAGTTTCAGTCTGTACAATAAAAAAAATTCCCTTCATCCATAATGGCGAAGTTTAAAAAAAATAGATTAACGGTAATTAGATTAGCACAAGCTTTCTCTTCAAGCCTCTAGCAACACAAAAAAACAACAAAGTATTAAGGATTCTAATCTGTT
Source organism: Alfaro cultratus (assembly GCA_903066825.1). Classification (NCBI taxonomy): domain Eukaryota; kingdom Metazoa; phylum Chordata; class Actinopteri; order Cyprinodontiformes; family Poeciliidae; genus Alfaro; species Alfaro cultratus. The sequence goes on from CAEFZX010006838.1 coordinate 5,914, forward strand.
TTACACCTTTGATTCAGACCTCATTTATTGTTGATGATGAGGTCTGAATTCAGTTTCCTTCAAAACACTTTGAGTAAAAGTACGTTTTTGGGGCTCCAGCCCCTCTAACACAGGTAGACAATGCACATTGTCTACCTGTGAATTGTTAAACAGGTAGACAATGGATGGATGGATAAAATTATACATCTAATTTAAATTTTTTTATGATTATGTGTTTGTATAGTCTATCCAAATTATTCACTTAAAAAATGCACAATGATTAGGTGAATTCTTACGAGATGAAATAAAGTACAACATGGGAATATGAGTGGGCGAAAAGGCATGTTAACTGTAGATGGGTCAACCCCGTGATATGACTGATAAACAAATCATATCAGTCAATATTTATTGATTAGTTTTTTTGTTGTTTAAATATCTGGAATACTGCCAAACTGGTGACATGATCAGAGCTCCTCTCAAGCTCTTGTATTAATTTTCTTCTTTCACTTCACGCCATTTATTTTTTAGCAGTTACGAGGCATGGTGGCGAAATGCGAAACTGCTGCTAAGCAAGTTACTCATCGGGGTGTTTTTAGGTTACCAATGTGTGAGTGAGTTAATCGATCCTACCAGCTTTTATTAGCTGACCCTGAGAGGTGGAGAGGCTAAAGCCTTTCCACTGCCTACATCCCCCAGAATGCCACACAGTTCTTGATCAGAGTTCTGTGAAATTATTGAGCATTCTATTTGACACATTTTATGATCACATGTCCATCACAATATGTCCATCAAAATATAATTATTGATTGATTGCCCAACTCTACTCATAGCTAACTCTACTCACAAAATAATGAAGTGTTTTAAGCCAAATTTAAGTGACTGTGGAGAAAAATAGAAATTAGGTTGAGAAGGTAGCACTGCCTGTCATACCTTCACACTTGGCTGCACCAGATTATCCCCATTCTGCTACTGTAATCGCTCAGTATGGCAGAGAAGTGTTAGGATTCTGTTGGTAAAGTTGAGCATTGTTCTGGTAAAAAAAAATCCTTGCTTTGTCTTTCAAAAGTAATCTAGTGTAAATGGACAAAATTGTTGTAATACTTTTTAATTGTATTTCTTCTCTTGACAAGTGCCTCATTTGGAGAATAGCCAACAAACACTGTATATTACCATTTACCAAAAAAGCATTATTTAGCTTTCAATATGCAGATACTGTGGGTGTATCAAGCTATTTTGATTTCTGAATATACAGTTTCTACTTACAGGAAGCTCAAGCCTTTCACTGTCACACTGTGACTGTGAGCCTGTCACTATTAAAATGGCCACCAACATAGCATTTGACATCTTTCACTCACCACTTTTGTCTGACAGGTTTCATGAAAGCTGTCTGCAAGAATAGCCTGTCTCCATTTGTGCTGCTGTATTATATGCTGCTTCCACAAGTTATAGTTGAAGTGCTCAGGTTCATTCCTGGCAGCAGGCATGTGGAGTTAGCAATTATCAGTAGCTTATGATTAGGAAATTGCACAAAATGCGACTTCTCAAAGCTGGTCTAGGAGCAGGTATTTATTTAGATCCAAGCTGGTATATGATTCTGTCATTCCTGTGAGAGGTTCTTCACAGTTGTTGATGCAGAGATATCTAAGGAAGTTGACATATTTCTTGCCTCCAGTATCTTAGTATGTGTCTCCAGAATTTGTGAAACATGACCCTTGCCAGAACTCTCAGTGAATCCGGTGCTCTTGGAAAGCAACTGACTTAGCTTCAAGCTTAATCCACATACACAATTTTGTGAAACCACAAGCACTGTGTGTGGGTTTGCAAGCATTATCCTCTTACATTTGTCAGTGGAGCTAATTAGAAAAAGCTTCCTGTGATTGAGTAAATTCTTAACATAAGATTTAGATCTTCCAGCAATATGATAATGCTATTATCCAAGTTCTAAAGAACATTCATTTTTGAAGGACTCATAATGATGGCCTTGCATTAGAGTGTGGCTGACTTAGAGATAAAATACCATTCCAAGTGCGCATTATTGAGAAAGTTCATAGATTTCCAAGTTCAAGGAGTGATAGCTGTGCTGAGATGTATTGTTGTCAAAAAGGCGGCCATGGGATTATTTGCAGTCAGTTGATACCAATAAACCTTTCATTGTTTTTTACTGTGAAATTTCTACTTAAGCAAGACCTTCAGAACGGATTCATTTATTTTTCTGAAAATAGAATACTTTCACTAGATCAAATATTTTTCTCTTATTAATCTATTTATTTGTTTTCCAGAGACATACAGTTATTTATCCAACAAATAACTGCTAACAAGGCAGGGAAACTTGGTTTGTTGCTGAAACAATACAAAAAAAATACTTGACCCAGAAAACTGATCAACTCAATAAAATTTAAGATATTTTTGTTTTTAATACAGCAAACATCCAAAATATTTTTTTATGTTTAAGATGTAGAATGATTTACAGCCCGCTCTTTACAGAGAAATCCGACTTTGTTTTGCTAAATGTGGGCTTAGTTTATTGTTGAGAAGGTAAACACAAAATAATTACTGTGTTTTTAATCAAATAATAACAGGTCTTTTAACTCGATGATGTTGGCTCATGTAGTAAATGGCAAATGTCAAAACAATATACAAAAAAAAACAACTTTGAAGATTAGATTTGCAATAGCAGAGATTTATGCTTTAAAAGTTAAATCGGGAGCAAAGCTCGAGAAGAGACAAACAACCAGTAAGTCTTTTTCTGATTGGAAGTGATGGGCATAATAAAACTATATAGAAGGATATTAATTTATGACAATATTATTTTTTTAATGGTATGTCAAAAAGTATTTAAAGCAGTCTCAGCAACTGTAGCATTTTTATTACAGTACTGCAATTAAACGTTTAGAACTGCATGTTTCCACTTGTATTTTGATCATTTCTCTTTGGTGATGAACTCTATCCTTTGAGATTGGAAGGCCTCCTTCCATCACCCTAATCTTTTCATCCTTCCACAGATTATTTCTCACGTCCAAGTCAGGACTTCAGCTAGGCCCCTACTAAAATGTTAATATTGCTTCCAGACAGAAGAGACATGTTGGTTACATTAAAAGAGAAGTTTAACCTAAATATGCCTGGGGTATGAATAATTCTGGACTTAACTGTAGACTAAATACTAACTTTACGAGTTGTCCTAAGAGTTGCTTTAAAAACAATGAAATTATCTTAAATTTGTCACATATATTAGACAACCTTTTTTTTATCAATACCTCTTTAGAAAAGACTTATATTGATTATATTTACTTTGTGGGCAGCTTTATGTAGAGAGAACAAATAGATAAATACAGGGTATGTCACAGTACAGTGGTGCTCTCGGCCCTGTTTGTTCTCTAAAACATCCATATCTGTCACGAAATGGTGCCGGTGCTGTGGGGGCAAAGACCTCGACGGGGTAAAGGTGCAGTTGACCTTTACTGACAGCACTGAGCTTGCCATGAAAGCGTTTGGGGGGTGAGGGCTGTAAGTATGCTGAGGGGAGCAGCCATGCAGTGGGGGATGGGTCCATGAGCTCTGCTGACGGGCTTAGATAGTGTACTTGAGAAACTGCAAGTCTCTGACCCCCAACTCATCACAAGAGATAGAGATCAAAGGTCAGAGCTCGCACAAGCTGCGTGCATTGGTACAGATGGTGGACACGGCTCTTAAACAAGCAAACAGCGGGGTTATATCAAAACAGGCAACAAAACCAATGGAGTGTTAAAGGTACGCATGTTAATACAGCTAGATCAGACTTTCATTCAGGTGCTACGTTTCACCAATGTTGTTAGACTCGTTTGAAGATGTTGAAACAATACATACCCCCTATTTGTCTTACCAGTAACGCTCCCCCTTTCATACACAAACAGTCTGCTCATGAGTGCACACAAACCTCACAGCTCGCACAGACAATGACAGTCTGCAAGAAAGCCTAATAAAAGGGCTATGTAATGATGAATTATTGTGCAAATAAAAAAAAAAATATTAACCCATTAAAACTTTTTTTTTTTTTTGTACAAGTGTTTTACAATGGTTTCTATAAAATTTTATAGTGTTGGGCGCTGGTTTAGTTGCACTTTTTTTTATTTGATGAAAAGCGTTGATTTGACTGCTGGAATGTGATCGTTCCTCTCATTGTGGGACTCACACAAGTCGCCTCCTCCCATCTCCCTGCAGAACACGAAGGCAAAGTCCAAAGCAGGCAGGGGTATGCAGCAAGATCCTCTTACACATGAAGGGCAGTGACTTTTTGGATACTCAAAGCCAGTCAGACCGAGCTGTCTGGTAGTTCTACAGAAGTTGTGTTCAGTAAAGAAGAAATAGAAATGAAATTTTTATTTTTATTTTTTTCGTCAGAATTTTGTGGCCAATTTATTATTTTTTTTGTAAACCTTTTATCTGGCAATACCAGTTTTGGACAAATTCTGATTTCATTTTAATATCTGCTATAATGTCAGGAGACATGAGAAAGCATTTACTTTGCTTGAGCTGTCAAATGTAAATTGGAAATGAGATAACATCACAATATGTGTGTGAATGATCAGTTGCTGTAAAATGAGGTTTTACTATTTTCAAACAATGACACAAAGGTTACAATAATTAGTGTAGCTCACATGGCAACCATTACTCAAACAGAAATCTTTGCCTTTCTGGGTTTTTCAGAGTTTCTAAAACTGTTGGAAAGCTCACAGATGAAACAGAGGACCTTTGACTGTATTATGTTCACCTTCCTGTTACCTATTGAATTCCTGCTCTCTTCTGCCTAAATTAGCTGCAGATTCATCACACAAACGCAGTTTCTTATGTAATAGCCTTTTACATTTCTGTGGATACTTTGACGATACTTTTAAAGCCTCATCGATTCTGAAAATAGCTGAGTACTTTTCCCACACCAAGAGGAAGCTCATGAGTGCATGAGCTCCCTCACCAAGAAAAGAACCCTCTCCAAGAAAATAACCCTCACCAAGAAAATAACCCTCACCAAGAAAAGAATACTGTTATTACCATAACACTATAGATGGTGTGTTCATTGACTTGAAAAAGATCCAGTTTTTGAGAGTTGTGAAGCTGAAAATAGACTGATTCCACACTCCGGCTGGTTTCCTGTTGTATCTCTAGAAAGCAAAATCCAATCTTTGCTATTTTATTTTTTTTACCACTTGCCCTGGATCAAAGACATAGCTTGAAGAAAATCTGTGCTAGTGTTTGCTTGTGCAACATTGCAGTTTTAAAACTCAGCTGTGGATTGCTTTTCTACTGCAAACTGATGATGTAGATTGTGTAAACAAATTAGTGTTTGATGGCTTATCTGTTAAAATAGTGAAACACTAAGACAAAATACAGTACAAAAATACCTCTATTGGTCCATACCTAATCACTCAGTTTGTGAAGAATGTCTTTCTGAAACTGAAATTCATTTAGCTATTGAAAGTAAGTGGTTTAACTTTTCTGTTGTACCTAATTTACATAGCTAGAGATCACAAAGTTTAGTGTAAACAAAGTTTGATGGATATCTAGCAGGCTCTATTTCATGCTTTTGTTAGCACAGAGTGACCAAAATAAGACTCCACTCCTAAAGATAGACGATAGACATAAGCTGTTTAAACAAACTCCTTTAAGTTATATGTGTTTATCTGAAAGTGACAGTAAACTATAGTGACCATATGACCTATAGAAACAGGTTTTCCATTGAGGTTGAATGTAAAATCCAGGCCAAGGTTTTTTGGTGTTCCTACTAAAACTTTAAGTGTAACAATAAAACGGTAAAATCCATAAAAGTAGGGAGTTAACACTTCTTCGTGCTACTTTGGAAAAACGATACAAGTAATAAAACAATACTATATACAAAGTGAATTAACAGAAAGTGGTGATCAGAATGAATTTATGTAAGCAGAATTGGAGAAAATCATTGACCACTGACAGAAAACAGCAGAATTCCTACTTAGATTAAAAAAAAAAAAAAAAATATATATATATATATATATAGTCAGATTTTGTGCATCTTGTCAGACATGTTTTTGTGTCCCAAGTTTTGCTTCTTGTGATTAAAACATTACTACTTAAACTCCCAAAGCTAGAACTTCATGGCTTATATAGTGGAGCTTCATTGTTTGGCTTTCTTCAGGAATATGTAAACAGAACCGTTGTGGGATTACAATCTACTTGTATCTCATCAAGACCAAATATCCCCTCCTACAAATCATGTAGGAGTTTATGGGAACATTTTTAACAAAGAAAAATAAGACTTTCCATGCATCTTCTTTTTTTTTTTTTTTTTTTTTCTGTTGAAACTGCTGAAGATATGCTGAATGCTGTACATGTGCCAGCCACAAATTTGTTTCTGTATTCCATCTGGGAGGGCCTGGAAAAGTGACAGGTGGTTGAGAGGCCCTGTAGGGATCTTTTTATTTGTTCTGTTTTTTTAGATACATAGGTTAACATGTATTTTCTCCTCCTTGCCCAGAAAAGATTACTAAATACAATATAAAGACATGAAGGCATTTGGAAGTGGGTTGTGTATGACTTACAACTACACTACATTACTTTTTTAATGAAAAAAACAACAACTAGGGTGTTTAAGGCAGGTTTTAAAAGTTTGTATTAGGAGGTTAGTATTCCCATGAGAGGAGCAGGGCATTGTAGGATAATTGTAAGACGTTGACAGTGCATAACATCATTTATGACACTGCAGCAGTACCAGATGTCTTGTTGGTACTGACTTGATCATCACACCAAGGTGGAGACACCAGAGGTTGCTGTGCTTGGCACTTGACGCTGTTCTTCACTACACCACATGTTTGCTGCATTCATGATTTAGAAATGGTGGGTTTGAAACTGGCAGCAATAACTTTTGGGATCAACTGCTGGCAGTTGTCAATCAGTATCATCGTTTTCAATGCAGTGATAGCTACTGAACATTACTTATGTTCAAAATAGATATTTTACAGTACTCTGTAAAACACAGTGCTACTGACAGAAACCGCTTTTAATCCTTTTTAGTATGTACACCAATAAAAAAAGAGTGGTTTCAACTAGCAACATTTGATGTGAAACTGTGTCTTAATCCTAAGCAGTGTGGTATTAGGACAAGAACATAAAGCTGAACAAGTGTTCATGTGTCACTTGTTCAGCTGACACATGAACAAGTGAACTTATTTATCTGAATTTACTGCTCAGTCTTTGTTTTCAATGCCTGGTGTATGTGGGTTAAGCCTCTTGCCTCTAGTTTATTAGTTTGGAAAGCTCTTTTTCATTTTCAGCATTAAGCATTATGCTCTCTAGATTTTACCATCCCAGAGTTTGTTGCTGAAATGAAAGGGTTATGTGCCGGTTAATTCCAACATATGTTGTCAAGAGCTTGTCTTTTCATTGATAGAAGTGAGTGAAGGACAGACATTCAGGCAAGATGTTTTTGAAGTTAACTAATGAACATATTTCAAACATGTTTGTGATACCTTGGTTGTGTGAAATATTTTTTTTTCTTTTGGCTTACCATTTCCATTTAAAATTTATTCAAATTGGGAAATACTAAGAGAGTAGCTTTCATTGGTACTAAAAAAAGAAATTTTAATTAATCATTTCAAATTATTAACACCCTTAAGCTAGGACTTAGGGGTGTTAAGTCTTAGCTGAAGTTTTATGTATGCATCAGTTCTGGAGTCTTGTCCAGTGATTGTGCATAATTCATAACTCTTTTGAATCATCTTTCAGAAATCTTATGATGAGCAACTTGCCATAGCTAGCTTGTGATGAAATTATTGTAGTTCTTTTCATTTCTGGATTATAGTTCTGATGACGCTTACTGGAACAAGCAGGATTTGAAAATTGCATGCTACTATTGTGATTAGCATGTTTTGCACTGGTAAGACTTTTTTGCGACAGTTCTTTGCTTTTTACCAATCATCTTACTCTGTGCTATGAAAAATCATTTTTACAGGCCATCGGCTAAAGTTACTGTAGCTGATAATGCTTTCTGCATATCAGCTCTTTTTAAACATCAACATATTCCAGCTGGTTTCTTTGCTTTCTATAATTTTTGCACATCCCTTTCTTCACATGTTTCACACTTATTCTCTGTGTCATTCCACTTCAATACACATAACTTCATTTATCACATAGTGTTAAATGGAGAGCTGTTTTATTCATAAATAAATAAATACTGCTGTTAAGAAATAATTAGTAAACACTCCATCAAATAAAAAATGTCCCCAGAAATAAAAACAAAATAAATAGAGGAAGAATTATTTTTAAAGAGGAGCTTATCTGGTACTCATCTTTTAAAGTTTATCCTCTCTCTCTCTCTCTCCTTTTCTTGCTTTCTTTCTTAATGTTGTATTTTGTTTATTTTTTTCTAAAGCAGCTTTACATATTTCAGGGACTTTTATTTTTTAACATTATTTTTATTTCTTGTTCAACAATATAGTAGCTTGCTTGCTTGCTTGCTTGAATGACTGAATGTAGTGTGAAGCACTCTGAAGTCCTCTGGTCTTGATAAAGCACTATACAAGCACATGCCAGTTACCGTCAAATATAGCCGAGATGTACATGTTTAATATATGTTTTTATTAATATTTATCAGATTGCTATATATATTCTCATCAGTTGCATAAGTGGTGCATTCCGGATCTAAAGATTTCGCTTTTCAAGCCTTATAATAGTTGTAGAAAAAGAAAGAAAAATAGTTGAATCCACCAGAGGAATTGGAATACCTGCTGTAATGTTTCTGCAAAAGTTGGCATAACTAACAATGCTGACCTACCTGTCTTCATTTTGCTGGAGGGAATGATTTCAGGGTAAACATGCAGAAATGGACGGTTGGCTGAAGTTCTTCAATAAACATCTCGTGCTATTTGCCTATGTGGAAGGTCATAGCCTGGGCTTTTAACTGCTTGTTTTTACCAGACGACGGTTACGCTGATGGCTCATTAGATCACACTGCAGGACAGTGACAACTGGTTGGCTGGTCCCCTCTGCTGTCTGTCTGTCTGTCTGACCTCAGTTGTTTTCTGGCTGCAGGGTTCTGCTTCAAAAGTGGCTCTCCTTCAACAAACTGGTTTTTCTGCTGCCCCCTTACGTGAGTTGTGGGGCTTGGTCCACATTTATCTCTCCCTCTAGGTCACAGATTATGTAATGTCATCCACTGGCTCTGTGTTTGAGATCAGCATGCATGCATAATATGCATGCAAGAAATATGAATACATTTTAAGCACAAATACATAAATGTGACAGGAGGCATAATCCTCATCATCAGGAGAAGACAAATGAAGCTTTATCCGTTGACATTGTGGTGAATAAATTCAGAATTATTTTTTACCTGTTCCGGTCATTTGAGGTAGATTATGTTAATGCATAATTCACATAGCATGAATTCATGATGTGTTGCATGTACAGTGAATCTAAAAAGTGTACCCAACAGCTTTTGGCTGCTATTTTCCCGATATTTCCAGAAATTGGCGTCTTCACCGTGCCATTTTATATATACGTAATATATTATGGTGTGAAATCCTTAGATCGCTTCATCTTATTGTAACATTTTAATGGACCTGCAAAAAAATGAAAGTACTTTAACCAACATTTGTTCAAAGGAACCTGAATTTACAACTTCTTTATTAATATTTGTTCAATGTTTCTGTAATTAGCTCAACACTTCTTCAGCTGAACTGTGCAATAAATATGTCATATTGAAGGTGGAAAAGATTTATAAATGACTTATCCTAACTTAATTTACATCTTTTAGAAACCTGTGGAGTAAATTATCATGAAATGCACAAAGTACACAAGCGAATTAGCTTATGCTGTAATCTGGTACAATTAATGAAATGCTAACATTTATGTTTGACCTATGCAATGTCCCTTTTTATATCTGTCAGCTACTGTACTGTTAAGTTTCTTGGAATAGCAACTATTAGCTAGTTAAAAATAAGTGACTATAAAAGTTATGCAGAATGGTTAAAGCTATTTTCAAATTTTAATTTCTAGAAAACATAACCTGAAACTATTAGTGTAACCTTAAGTTTTATTTACTTATTGTGATTTTCATTTGTTTTAGGAATGTTGATTTGTAGCAGAGAAACTGGATCTTGCAGTTGAGCCCTGATAATTTGCTTCACCTGCTCTCCATCTGTTGTTTTATAGTAAACAAATGCACACAAACAAGCTCAGCAATTGGCTGTTATTTCAGGAATTCTACCCACTAAAAGACATTTAGCTGAAAATAACACGCTATTTTCAGACGGTAAACTTCTTATTGAGTGTTTTTATTTTGAGATTTCATAATCTTACTGAGATTAAGTCTTTACAAAGTATTTTTTCTCACTTTTTATATCTGGTCTGTCTGTTCAGATATACTGTACAATGAGTATGAGTTAAGAGACCGAAACAGCACTGATGTTTCAAGAATACTTGTTAGGTGATGGGTTCAGGGACTTAAAGGTAAATAAAAACCTATCAGCTCATAACTTAAATGATATTCATTTTGCGTGAAATACAGAATGACAGCTAGTTTCTTTCATAAGTTTTTATTCATTTTCTCAGAAGATAGACCTTATTTATAAATATTTAAAGGGACATTTAGAGTTTTACATAACTCAGTGAGTCTAAACTAATTATAACAATAAAGTGATAAAATGATGCAGTGTTTATTTCTGAAAGATGTTTCCCTAACATAGTATTTTGCTGTCATATCCCTCCATTCATTAGTAGCACTTATGTGACCTCATGAAATCAAAAACACTTTTCCAGCAGTGCTCTTCAGAAGACACTTCAAAGCTAAACATATAGTCAACTCTCAGGCATGATTCATATTTATTTTCATTTTTTAACTTTTAATCACTTTGGGGTTAACATTCCTCATTGTCAATGCAAGGATTTTATCATCAAAGTGCAGATTTTTCAAGGACACAAACTGTTCATGCTAATGAAAGGAAACAAATCATATACTTGTTGCACTTCGTGTCTTTGGTTTCTATAGAGGATCATATGTACATTTGGAACAATTTAAAACTGACTTTTTTTCTGGCGTACTAGATAAAGTAAGCATTGATAAAATAAGGGGAGGAATACGCTCTAAAAACCTTGGAGTTGTGCATTGAAAGACCAATTGTGTGGTTACCAAACCACATAAGGAGTGGTGGAAGATTTGTTTTAATTAGATTGGTTGTGGCTTTAAATGTATCTGTATCTTTCAGTAGGTTGGGCTTTCTCTATTTGGGTTACTTCCAGGCTTTTCATGAATTATATAATTTTGATTTAATTGGTTAAGACAGATGCATCCAAATGCCTCAATATAATAAAGTTTTTAAATTTGGTTTGCTGCTTCTCCAGCGCTACAGGGCAAATCAGTATGGGGACTCTTTGGATTAGACACACATGTGGATCAAAAGCACATGATTGCAAGATTTGCTATACATGGTGGTTTCTGTCCCACTTGGCAACACAACAAATTTCTTCAAACGTCCAGAAATGTAAACACGGAGTGTAACTGGAATTTTAAAATATATGTTGAAAATAAAATTTAACTACATGTGTTTGATCTTTCAGCAGATTAGTGCACTAAAATGTACCTATCTTTGATTCGTCAAAATCCTTCATGTTTACTTATTATGTATGATGCATACTTTATTAATCATTAGGTTTTTTTTTAGTTTTTTTATTTTAGGCTTTACTCTATTTGTCAGGACTATTTGAGGCGTCAAATATCTGAATCATGGTTGTCAGCAGACAAAAAAAAGCAAAACAAAGTCTGAGTCGTATTTATTAGGTAGCTCTTTAAAGTAAAATGATATTACGTTTGGATTTTTTCAGATTCAGGAAGTTTGAATAAATCAATCTACTCTGCAAACCTCATTAACATTTTGCTTGACAATTACAAATAATGTAAAAATGTTTTTTGTTAATTTATAAAAAAAAATCATTCATATACATATATATCACATAATATCAACTGCATTGCTATTTAATGTCTTTCTTTCTGATTCTAAAGTGAAATGATCTCCTAGGCTGATATATAATAGTTAGCACTCATTAACACATTTAATTTATATCGTCAATACAAGGAAAATCACTGCTTTAGCTAACAAAGATAAACATCTTAAGGCTCACATGACATACTTTGATTAAGACGCTACAAGATTTTCTTTCAAGATGACATAGTGGCTGTCACTATGCTGTCCTTTTTCTTTTGGCTCTTTTTCAAATGTTCCATTTAGAAAAGTTTTCAACCGCGTGACCAGCAAGTCAGATGAAATTTATGCACATGTTTTATTTATAAATAGGTTAATCTTAGCCGGGTTTTTTTTCTTCTGAATGTAGAGCTGGAAGTTGAGTAGTGTAACATCTGCAATCTTAGACTTTTTTTTTTTTTTCCCCAGCCGTTTTGATATTTTCTTTCCATGTTCAGACAATATGTACACAATAACCTGTATAGGGCTTTGATCATTTGAGTGACAGGGGGCATATTACATCTGTCAGACATGATTCTTTGCTTTTATTTGCTGTTGCTCATAATCATAGCCAGTCGAAAATGTCCTCAGGCGTCCTGTTAGCACTGCAGGAAACAAGCTACCTAGGGTCATACTTTTCTCCTTAAAGAATTACATCTTGTCTGACACAGTGTGGTGCATCATTGTGCAAAGGAGAAGGAGGCACACAAAGCAAACATAGTCTCTCTTCAAAATATAACTTTTTCTGTTTGATAGTAATATGTTGTATTTTGTTGTTTGTCTTGCTGAATCCATTTGTCAACCAATGATTTTGTGTTTATTCAGTCTATTTATTTCAAAATAGAACTACAACTCTCTCATATTGAATTCAACTTTAGGAGTCCTTTCTGTTTCTTTTTCCAACTTCGAAAAAGAAAGGAAAAAAAAAAAAAAGCTCAGTGCGAGGTTTTAACATCTCCATAAAAAAAGAAATGCAGAGTAGAAATTAATGTTTATTATGTGACTAACAAGAATGCTATTTTTTTCTAATTTTGTCCTGTTGTATTCCTGTTTCTGTTATAATAGTGTTTATTGAAGTGATTTCTGTTTTTAAAAAAAAGCAGTTGAGAACCACTGATCAAGTGATGTAATTGTTCATAAAATAAACAAAGACACTTCAAAAATAACTGGAAACATTTTGTTTTTCACCAAAACATGGCTGCAGGAACATATTGGAGACAGAGAAGTAAGAATAAAGGAGATTTTTTTCATCCATCTGACGTTCCATTTTCTCAACAACTACAAATGTATTTCACTGTTGATGTTCTGACAAATTATGGGAGTTTATCATCTGGGACATTTTTCTTCCTGTATTGCTCGGTGATCAATTTCCTAGCAGTTCTTTATTTAAACTACACAAGGCGCTATTATTGTTTATTTTTGTCCCTATATATTGAAATATTACTTTATTTACAGAATTGTATTCTTTAGTCACAATTTAACTCTATAGCCCTATGCTTATTATACTGTGAGATTGTTATATTACCTTTAGTGCACAATATATTTAATGAGATTATTTTTAATTATAAGAATGGACACACAATATCTGAAGACAAGGTGGACAGTTTATTTTTACGTGGCTTGTGTAGGTTGAAGAATTTGAGTAACCGTGTTTTTAGCTCGGTGCGAGGTTATTTTGTTTTGTTCACTGTACAAAAATAACTTCATTTTGCTAATGTGACGGTGTGATGGTGACAGTATTCAGCTCTGTTTCTTGTGTAGCCTGATGCACGGCGAAATCCCAGCAACAGCTGACACAGAGGCTGAAAGAAAGAGCCTGCAGGATAGAGATGCTTTGCTCTTAATGTGATTTAGCCATCAGATCTGTTCCTTGTTTTTAGTGTTCACTTAGTCTTGTGAGACATATTTAATTAAAGTTTTTCCGCATTTAAATGCGATACAAAAACAACATGGGCCATGTGTCATCACGATAGACATGAATTTACATGAGCAACATTTGCAGACATGTACACACGCACACATTATTGAGCTAATGAGTGATCCTCCTCATGTTGACAGCGTGATGGGATGTGGGGTTAGAGCATAGCAACATAACCTCCAGGCAGGTTGGACGGCACAAAGATCCTCTTGTAGTCATCTGTCCCTTCTTTAGACCTTCTGGCACAAATGGTTGTCATGTGTTTCTGTGTGACACCAAGCCTACCATGTCCTTTTGTCCCATTACATTGATTTCACTGTGTTTCCAGTGAAGTCATAGTCATTTGATCATCAGCAGAACATTGTTAACAGTTTTATAATAGCCTTTGTTTTAAACGTCATTATGTTGTTTTATCAAATATTTTTTTCTACTCTTTAGATCAACTGCAGAAACATTTGGGGTATAATGAGGCCTACATGGTCTCTTAAATCCCCATCAGCATATTATGTATCTGCACTTTGTTTCCTTGGAATAGGAAGATATAATTCCACAAAAAATAACACTCCTGCATCGTCTTTTGCCGCATTTGACACCATATCATTTATGGCGTTTAAGTCATGATAAAACAGGCTATCATTGATTTCATTGAACCCACCAAAAACTAACTAGCACCATAGTTTTCACAGTATATATTTCACTGTAAATATATACAACCTCAGCAGAATGATGCCGCTTGATCACTTACTTTGTAATTACTGTGAATTCCACATCATCGATTCCAGTATACATGCTCTGTTCAAGCCTGGAACACATCAAAAGCGTCACACTTACTTCCAACACTTAATGGTGCACAAAATTCACAATCCCCATTTTTCTAAACATAGCATGCAAAGACAGGTCACAAGAACCTGTCTTTGCAGTGAGATCTTGTCTGACGTACAAAAGTCGTCATCATTCTCAAGATGAAGTTTCCTAGATGCAGCCCTCCAGCCAAAATGAATAATTAAGGATGTTGAGACATTGTCAGACAGGTATCCTATAACCAACTGGTAACTATGAGATATTTGTAATTGCTTCATAAAAATGTGAGATCAGAACAGAGTGAAAACATACAAAAGGTTCTTATGAACTAACCTTTGCCTATAGTGTGACAGAAAATGCGATATTGAGCTCAGCATTGCCTAATTATTATCCCTATTGTCAGTCATGGTGTTTAATGCTCTGCAACAGGAAACCTTTTCAGGAAATCATGGATGGAGAAAACTACAGAGCATAGGGTAAGGCAGTCTTGCACAAATGACAAATTTTGTACACGCAGCCCAGTATATCAGAAAAGAAAGAAAGTTGCCTGCGTCTTAATACTTCATTGCCATTAGTTTATGAATGTCATATCTAATAAGACCTAATTTAATGTCTACAAGTGGACACTTCAACTGTACATGTGAGTACGTAAAAGGCATATCTCTTTGAAAGTCCTTGGTGAGCTTTTTCTTATACAGTAGTTGTGTCATTAATCAATCAAAATGTTATACTGTAAGCTACTTGTAGATTCATATGAATGTATCTGTACACATGGCAAGATTGCTTTCAATGGGTGGGTGGCACTTCAGTTTCCTAACAGGAAGTGCTTGTGCTGATGAATGGCAGTTTTCCTCAGAGGAAAGAGTGGGTGACACGAGTTTGTGTTTATTTAAAAAATGAAGGCACATAGATATCCTGTGACCCCGAAACCTGTCGGCTGGGCTTTAAAATACACGTGTTACACACTGCTAATCCTGTGCTGTCATTGTGGGAAGCTTAAAAAGGGACATCATAGACATAGATGTCAATTCAAGGACAGTTGGTCATGTTTCCTGAATGGGTAGTTGGAATTGCTTGCACTTTAGCACATTAGAATATAACCGGAGCAATGAAAGGACCTGCTGTGTTATGAATATTTGTTGCAGAGCAATCCACTGAATTTCTCTAAACTATGTACAATGGTTCTCAAAAGTGCATGCATGACTTGTTCAAAGTTAAAGTTTCTGAGATGTATAAAAATGACATTTAAAACCTTTTCAGCCTTTAACATATGACACATGCCCTCAAAAATCCAAATGGAAAAACAAATTGTTTTATCGGGGGATAGATCTCTTTTTGGGTCGAAATATTTGCCTGCTCTTCCTTGCAAAGATTCAGAAAATTATGACATATATTGTCTGCATCAGGTTATACTACAGTTTCCTCTAACATTAGTTCTGGAGTTTGGGCAGGCTATTATAAAATGTTAAATTAAATCAATGTCAATGTTAAATCAACACATCTTTTGAAATTGCGTCTCAAAAATGTCTGCAGCTTCTTTAAGTGTTACTGACAACTTCCCGACTGCTTCATTGACTTGTTTGAGTCTCATTTTTTCATCAGTTTAGAATAAAAGTACAGTTCCTGCAACATCACTGTTCTACTCCTTTTGCTTCTATTACTTATTTTTTTGTCCCTCTCCACACTAACACCTTTTTACTTTATGTCAAGTTAATCACATTTAGTAAAGTTTATGCTAGGAGTAAAGACTGAATCATGAAATTGGATCAAAGAGTGCATTAGACAATGCATTTATAAAGAAAGAGTGCATACTTATAGAGCCAGACTATTGCAGCTCTTTAAAAAAAATATTTTCTTCATCAAACAGAACGTTTTGTTTTCACTTTATTTTTGTAGGATATAAACCCTATCAAAGCTGGAGAACATATTTAATGATTTATTATCCATTTTTTTACATGACAGAAACCTGGATATTGCAGAGATTTTGAGATGCACTTTAATTTCTATCAGCTGACTGGGTCTAGTGTAGCCAGTTCTTTAACTTAGAGCAGACAGCTGACACATTAAAAGCCTGATCTTTTCTACAGTTATATCTCTGTCTCAACTTTCAATGTCTCACACTTGAAGGCTATCTTATCTACAAAGGTCACCTGGCTTTAGGAAACCCTCTGCAATCAGAAGAAGTCTGAATTTAGTAAGCATCTTTATGCTTTATGTCTTTGAGTCGGTACAACAAGCCTCTGCAGCTGCTTGAGAATGGATTTTAGATTAGTTTGTTTTTCACTCTTGCATAATCCAAGTTGGGATTCAACTCTCTTACTTTGTCATCCAGTGAGTCCCTTGCTCATAAATATGCCATGGTTTTGCTTATTGGCTCCAAGGAAATTCAAATAAGTTGTTCCTTGCATCATTGCCAGTATTGTGAGGATGGAATGAGGAATATTGGCTTTAACTCGAAGTCCATAAATATAACACTTTGCACAAGAGAAAGAGGGGGAAAAAACCATGAAGTTGAGTTGAATTTCTTTTGATTTTCAGTTCATGAAGTGAGTGAAATGAGCTCTGTGTCTTATGAGGATAATGGATAGGTACAGCAGCAGCATATGTTGTTGGTGTGTGAGAGACGAGGAGAAAAATGATGGCAGAATGAAGGGAAAAAGTTACTGGCAGAACTGCGTGCAGGTAATTCCTACTGGACAACAAGAAATATGTTTCAGTGTGAGAATGTGTTTGAAGTAGCTGTCAAGGTTATTTTCATTCTTTTACAGAAGGAAGGCTGTAAAAGATAAAAGAGATTGTTGGAGTTCTTTTATGGGCCAGCCAAAGTAAAAGGTGAGCTAATCTTATTTGCATGTCTGCTTTTAACTTTTCTAGATTTGCCTCGGACTTGGTGGGCGCCTGCAGGGGGCCTGAAAAAGATGCACTGATGAATTTAAGTGTTTTAGATAAGAACTGCTCATGTTTTGTTTGGAGGTCTTTTTTTCACTTTGAGAAATATATTACCTGTAAGTAGTGCCTTATTGAAGCATTGGTAAATTGCACCAGCACAGTACTTCTATAACATGTACACAACACCATAGCATGTAATTGTTGTTTCAGAGTTATGTAAGATTAAAAAAACTGTGCAATCAAAAGCAATAAGGCATAAATACTGAAGCTTAAACTTGTCACTAATGAGGTTAAATCAGGACTTTTGTCTTCATTTCTGACATATCCATTTCCCATCTCCTACTCCTCTAAGACAGTGGAACGATGAAGTGAATCATTTGCTCTGATAAGAACTTTGTCGTTTGTCAGTAGATCAGGAGGCTTTTTCACTCATTAAGCACCATTGCTCTTGAAAACTGAGCTAATTGTCCTTTTGGTTTGGTTACGGGAAGAAAAACACATTAGTAATCCTCAATTTCAGGCTCACTAATTGCTTTAACTGCCTCAGTAAACCTTTTCCTGCTGCTTTTCGATGCAGCTCTAGAAATAAATGATTGTGAGTGCTATGGCCTGAGAAGAATATGCTTTTTACTGTCTTTATTGATCAGTTTACTCAAATGAATCTATTATTATTCAAGGTAAAGTATTGAAAGACACTTTTATCTTAATGCAATTGATAATTGTTTCCCTTTCCCGTCTAACGTATCTATGGTTTATGAGGCCACCACTAATGTTCTCCATCGGTATACAACAAGCTAACTTTTTAGAAATTCACACGAAGGCATGACTTCTGCCAGACCTCTGCAATTAATAAATAACATGAACAGAACCTGCCTGACAACCTGAAGGTGAACGATCATCAACACTGTAGAATATAACTCCATCTGAAGACATTCAACAACAGATGAACGAAGCTTTTAACAACTACTGAATCAGCCTCAGAGAGGTTTCACTCCAATGAACCACAATGAGAGCCATTATCCACAAACTTACAAAAACATGCAACAGTGGTGAACGTTTCCCAGGAGTGCTCAGTCTGTCAAAATTATTCCAAGACCACATTAACAACTCTTCCAGTATGTTATAAAAGTAAGAAGAACAACATCTAAAAAGAAGATCTTTGAGGACCTAACTTGGCTTAGTTAAAGTCAGTGTTCATGGTTGAATATTAACTAAGACACTGGGCATAAATTCCATCTTTAGGGTGAAGCTTCAAGGCCACCATCAACGACCAAAAAGAACACAAAGGCCCATCTGGCATGGGCCAAAAGAAGCAAAAGTACCTAATAGTGTATTTTTCTGGGACTGCTTTATTATAAGATCTGCTTGGCCTGCCATTACTAATACATCAACTCAATTTGACTTTAAGCCATTACCTTGCTAGATTATGAAAAAAGACAGTGATATAAAATAAAAAGGTGAGTCTACTTCGGATTTTCTGAGTTAACTAAATGAAGGTTGTAGTGTGGCCTAGCATTATGATTTTGCGTGGCCTTCAACTGTTCATGCTAAAAAAAAAATTTTAAATCCTACAATGTGGGTGAAAGAAAATATTTCTGCAAAAACGTCTTATTAGTCATGGTCACAAATGTTTGATGGCAGTTGTTGCTGCCATCAAACATTTGTTATTGAGAAAACAGTAATTGAAAAAAAGAACACTTTGTTTCCCTTGCTAAATTGGGTCATTATATGTCTAAAAATTTCCCTACAATAGGAATAATTTAAATGTGACACAAAAGCAAAAATAGAGGGGGTTGAATACTTTTTGATGAGCCCGCATTACCAAACTGAAAATAGTTCAACTTACATAAAATACTGCTTACTTTTTTATTGTCGAAAGATTCATTTTGGCCCTTACAAATTTTTGAGACAAGTGTGGTTTAAAAAAAACAATATTGTTTTATCCGAAGTGCTGTTTTCACAGTAACAGAGTTAACTGAAATGGGGTCACAGATGTGGTTAAAAGAACAAATCCAAAGGCCCAGACAGAAAAATAAAGATGCTCGTATATTTGTCTAAGGTTTTCTATCAGCATATGGTTTCCTGATGTTCTGTCTCTTTGGAGTCCAGGCAGGAATGAGAGCTGGCTGAGTCATGACGACCCCAAATTTCAAAGTCCGATTCTCTCTTTTCGTCTTTCATAAGAGACTCAACTTTCTGTCTGGTTGTAGTTTAGATAACGCAGCTCCCTCAAATCATTATGGCTTCTTGTGTGTGACACAAGTTCAGTTGTTTCAGCAACAAAAATCAGACAAGTTGGTGTAGCTAGAAAACCTAAACCTGATAATAATGCTTTAAGGTCTGTGAAGACATATTTCTAAAGAGAAAATGAAGATTCCAGTTGACATTTAATCTGTGTTTTAGACATCCATGTGCATGGATAAACATTTTGCTTTGTGATAAAAAATGAAATATGTCCAGCAGGATGCCTGCCCATGCCTCTAGCTGTGTGTCTGCCTTACACAGATGAACTTTTGCTATTAATTTGGTATACTCTCTTCATGGCCTTCATCTTCTTCACACCTTCCATAATTATCAGTCACAGCCATTAATAGTGAGTTCTCCATTAAAGAAAATAACTTTTTCACGACCTATCCTCTCAGCCACTGGTCAGTCATGACCTATGGCGACATATTAAGCTTCTGTAAATTTCTTCCTGTTCAAAGAAGTGATTTATTTCCACTGTCACCACATGCCTGCTCTGGAGAGGAATTACTCAATCAGCGACCGTTTACAGTCGGCTAGGCTTTCTAGAAATACTTTTCACTAATTACATCTGAATGTTTGAGTATGAGTGAACTGATATAGCTTACATTGAATTTGAATGCATGACATTGGTTCTGAATCTGGGTTTCTGATTTCATTGTATCGGAATGACATTAATAAGTGGGAATTTAAAATGGGCTAAACATTTTTTCTATATAATAGGAATTAGTGCTATTAAAAAAATTATTTTCTAGTTGGGTTTTTTTTTTCAAATGAGTATAGATTAGGGTTACAGCTTTTTATATTAAGGCAAGCAAGGTTATCTCCAGAAAGTTTTCAGTAGCCATAGTTCATCTTGGAGTTGCACGTTAAAAATGAAAGTCAACACAGGAGTTTTATGATGTTGATGTCACATGTAGGAGGGAAAAGGCCACAGGTTAGTCTCTGATTTAACCCAGGCCTGTAAAGGACACAAAAAAAGGACATAATTTGAGTGAATCAGTAAATAAATAAGTCTGGTAGCTCAGTATAACTCCCCTAAAGATGTAGACATCTTTAGGAGTGACTCCTTTGTTGGAGTGCACCACCCCACAACCCCATCAAACCCTCCATGGGTGGAGACAAGATGCAAAACAAGACACTATTAACTTGCAATACAACATTAGTAAGGTCATGGGAAATCATCCAAAAAAGCAAATATAAATTTACAGAAATTTTTAAAATAAACTACACCTTTTAGAGCAATTATGAAATAGTTTCTTGTGAATCCAGAAGTATCTGAAGTAATTGTAATCATTTTTAAGTTCCACATATAAGCACATTAAAGTTCTCTAGTAATTGCTCAGAATTACTTTGTTTCATTCTTTTAGAATAAGACAGTTTTCAGGCCCCATCTCTAACATCGTTGTGGCTTTTGCTGTTTTCCCACAAATGTTTTTTTTAATTGCTACATCTTTTGAATTCCTGTATAATAACACTTCGATGAATTTGCCTGATGAAGCGTTAGTTTTTTTTAAAAGAATTTATGCTTTCATAATTATTTTTAGCTTATTGTCAAGACATGGAGAACTGAAATAAAGAGAAATGCATTCACTGGACTTTCCCTTTCACCCTTTTCTCTACCTCCCCAGGCCTTTTGTTGAAGTTCTCTTCCCTGTGAGAAATAGACAGCTTCCTCAGAAGCACCCAAGGTTGACTGACTTCCTCCATTTGGTCTCTCTATCTCTTCTGTCTTTTTCTCTAGTTGTCTGTCTCTTTCACTCTCTCACTTTCTGTCTGTCTCAGGTTAGTGGTGCTCCACTTTAGAGTTTCCTGCTGTTACATAGTAACGCAAACCTGAAGGTAAGTTTTTTTTGTTTTTTTTTTTCCTCTAGATCCATGCCGTATTGCAGAAGTTATCTTCTACTCGTTGTGAGAAGGAAAAAAATAGGGACGTTGGATGTCTTGTGTTCATTTCAAGGTATTTGGAAATCGTGGAAATAGTGAAGCTTTTGCTGGGAAAGATGTTACTTTCCTGTTAGAGGTGAGAATGGAAGTGTTTATGGTGAGCAGCCCCAGTAGCCTGCACCTTTAACAGCTGTTAAAGTGTCAGGCAGACTTGTAAAGCAGCACAACAAAACTTTTTAGCTTCAACTCCCTGTAGTTCTTTGTGGGCATATGTGTGTGAATCAAGGGTGGTTCAGAAACAAAGCTACACACAGTGGGTGTCACAGAAAGAGTTGGTAGAAAGGTTTTCTGCTCTTCCTGTTGGGTTCTTCCTCCAATCAGCTGATAGCTCATGTGCTGATGCTCGCTGCTGATTCCCTTGCAGATAAAACGTCTTTGTCACACATTTGAATTTCACTTATTTTGTCTTTTTGGGATCGAGTAATTGTTTATCACTTGGTTTTCATTCATTTGAACAATTGAGAGAGAGAAAAGACATCACGGTTAACAGGAACAACTCTATAGTGAAATGAAATGAGTATTTGCTCCCTTACAGATTTGTTTTCACAGTTGCAGGTTTCAGATTGGCAAGCACATTTTATGATGAGACAAAGATAACCTGAGTAAACGCAAAGTACAGTTGACAGTTATTTCACGTTTTAAAGAAATAAAAAAGTGAATTATATTGCTCCTTACGTCACAACAGAGGAACTGTGTAAGGTTTCCAAAAATCTCAATTGGTTTTCAAACAGCTCAGTCAAATTATATGTCCTTGGATTTATTTTGGTACATCAGACATTTCTAGGAAGGATCACCATTGTCCTAAAGTCTTAGAAATAGCCAAGTAAAGCTTTTTGGACTTATGTGTGACTTTGTATCTCAACTGTTCTTGAATTTCTTTAGATCAGGGGCATAGTGTGTTGCTTTTTTAAAGCTTATAGCCTACCTCATGTTCGACTTTTCTGCGTCATTAGTGCCATTTTTTTTAAAAAAGAAGAAGCATAAACCAACCAACTATTTTGCATTTCTTAAAAAAACAATATTAAGAGGTGAGCTTCACATAGAAATTCTGAATACTTCAGCAGCGCAAACATCTCTGGTCTCTAGAAATTAACCTTTAGTAAAAGTCTTTCATCAATATATTCAAGGTGATACAAATGCAAAGATTTGAGAAATGCTAGAGATAGCACCTAAGGATGTGCAGTGGCCTCTAAACCTGTTGGTACCCATTGTAAGGATGTGGAAAAAGACTTGAAATAAATGTTCTTGTTGTAATGCGTTTATCTTAGATCGAAGAATTTAGATAAAAACAACAGTAAGTGAGGCATGCTTCTCTAAAAAAAGTTAAAATCATGTATTCATCTTTAAGAAATGTTGATTTTAAACAATCATCCACCCCTTTTTAATAGTTTCTATAAAATAAATGCAATTAAAGTTGCATATATCGAAAGCAATTATGGAAAAAATAATAATATTGGAGACCAGGACACACCAGGCTAGAGGACTAGCCAAGTTTAAATTGAGGAGGTTGAAACTCCAAAGCTCACTGTTACAGAACTGCAGCAAAGCATGCCTTCTTAGGGTCACCAGATCTCCATAACAACCATCTATTTTAAGGCTTTTGTGCACATCTTTACTAGGGTTATCAATAATTGTGGAGGGTGCTTTGAATTGCCCTTAGTAGAAATTGATTAGCACATATAGGCTATATTAGGCCCAGCTGCCATTTGAGGGGTAAATTGCAACATGGCACACATCTTTCAAAAGGTCACATGAGATGAAGAACAGCGTTTTGAGTTTTAGATTAAATTAATTTATTTCCCAGCTGGCTAATAACTCATTCGACATATGACAGAAAGTCATGTGTCGAAGTCATGAGATGTTCTTTACAGAACAAAGTTGTTTTGTTATCAGCAGTAAAGCAGCTTTTTTCAGGCATTATTAGCAACCATGTGCAACATTTTTCGTAACTGAATCTCTTGATTATTGACTTATTTGAGTCCTTAAAAAGAACTGTGTTTAAAGAAGAAGAAAGTTACAAAAACTACCAAGGAGTGTATAAATGGAAGTTAAGATTTCGGAAATAAGCTGCTGAGAAACAAAAGTGAAAGAGACGTGCGAGAGACACAGGATCATATCACTGGGGAGGGTGAACTTCCCTTTGTGTTTGGTTGTTTTGTTATAGTAAAGAAGCTATGTGTAAGTCTCTTTGTGTGAATTAGGCATGCACATATACACAAAAGATGTCAAGCAGAACCACTGACACCACTAGCACCTACAAATATACTCATGCACACACAAACATGACAAATGTACACCACAAACTTCCCGCATACTCATTTCTCGTTGCCTTTTACTGACAGTGACTGAGCCACTTTTGAGAAAGCTGAGTGGGTGTGTTGACTGGAAACAAGTGGCATTGACCCAACACAACAGCTTTTAACCTAAGGATAACTGAAGAACATGTTTAAGTCTTGTTCAGAGTGAAAGTAGGCATCCTGCAGAGATATCAGGAGCTTGCTGCTATGGTTTAAGATGGAAAAACAAAACAAATTTGAGGAAGCTTTTGCTCCTCTGGAAGTTTTGTCATTCGCACTGCAATTTTAGTCAAATCTCCATGAATACAGTTTATGAGATTCATCTTAATTTTTAAGTCTATGTTCTTTTAACGTTTTTATGTGCAAACCAGAGAATTGCTATCTCTAGTTTGGACATAGTTGCCAATCAGGCATGGTCTCAGTCCCACTTCATGCAACCAGTCAAAGGCTTCACTAGATGCATCAGGTGTTCTTCAGATGGAACACCTTAAATGTGTGGTAATTTGTTGCTTCTTAAAAATAAAGCTGGATCAAATTAATTGTCAAAGTGTCAAAGAGGAGTAAACAAAAAGAAAGCAAAGACCCTGAACTGGCTTGACACACAATTGGAATCACTAACTGTGACCCTAATAAGTACATATATACAAGAAAATCAAATGATTGCACTTAAATTTTAAACGATTTGCCTGTTGCGGCCTGAAATTTAAGTCTCAAACTTTCCTCCTGGTCTGCATGAACCTGAATTACACACCCGCTAGTGTGTAATCAAATGTCTCCGAATCTTGATGTTGATCTAGAGCAGTAGTTCCTAACCTTTCAGGGGTTCGATGAGTCGGTCTCAGGGGTTCGGCGGAGCCTCTGCTGCGGAGGTAAAGACACACTTGTGTAAAGTCGTGATGATTTGCTCCGCTTGGCCATCACTTTCTGCAGAGGATCACGTTACATTGCTTGGCCAATCAGTGCTGCGGGGAATTTAGTTCGCGCAGTAGTCAATGTAGTAGTTGTACGTCATGTGGTTTCTTTCTTAATATTTTAATCCATACTAAATATGTCAAGCATAAAAAGAAGAAAAGGAACAGAATTTGCTGTGAATGACATGAGAGTAGCACTTGCCAAGGTGAAGCCACACCTATCTGAACTGGTCTCCCAAAACCAACAGCAGAAGTCACACTGATTTGCAGTGTGACTTCTGCACCTCAGTGTGCATTGCCCAAATTATGATTTGGGCAATGCTTTATTCTGCCCCAAAAAATGTATTTTGTGGACTCAAAATGACAAAAAACTTTTTTTTTTAAAATTTTTTTATTTTAAATTGAAGTTATTAAAAAAATTTAAATTCTTCAAAAAAATCCAAATTTATTTTTAATTAGTAAAATAGTACAAAAATATTTTTGGGGGCTGAAATTCTTTTATGGGGCCGAAATAGAATAAAGTAATACCATAATTTGTTGTGCGTTCATGCACTGTGTTGGTTTTGGCAAGGTGATGTTCATGCATGGCTCATTTTGTGCACCAGTAAAAAAACCAGTAAAAAAACATATACCTATGTCTTGAATTTGGAAAAAAATCATATTTTATTTATCACTAAAGAAGGGTTCATATGAAACTGGTGGGTTCGGTACCTCAAAAAAGGTTAAGAACCACTGATCTAGAGGATGAATCAGCAGTCTGCTGTCTCACTGGAAACTGAAATTACAAGCACCACTTCAGCTGAAATTTTGAAATCAGAGAACATTTCTCCAATTGAAGTGATCAGACTCTCTGAATAGGGGCTTCCTGGTCCTGCAAGCTTTCGCTTCAGCTGGAGAAAATTCTGCAGCAGAGGTTCAGCTGCACCAGACACACTTCAAATAGCTCCCAAATAGTCCAGGCCAGAGCTGATTTTTTGACTGATTTAGTTAACTTTATGATGTACTATTGAAAATGTCTGCTGCTATGTACCAAGTGGTCAGGTGTGTGAATTGTAATTTCCTCTTCATCAACTCCTTTGTCATTTGGGGTCATGGTTCAGGTGCTAATGATACTTTCTCTAAAAAATATCTTGCTGCCAAGGTTATTCGTCATGATAACTATCCAAAAGTAAAAATTAAAAGCGATAGGGAAGCAGAGGGAATAGTTACCTAAACATGAAACACCTCAGCCAAAAATAATAATAAACAAAACTCTACAAAAAAACAAACAAATCAGAACTAAAGTAACAGGGATACTCTGACATGTTGCCACCATGAGTGGCACAATTTGTGTGAAGCATCTTTACCATACTTCATATTGAGGGATGAATATACTGAAACAGTGTCTACTGAATTATGACACTTTGTCAATATTTTCAAATTTCTTAGCCAAACTAAGGTTTCAAAGATATTTTAAAATTTTGAGATTAGTGAATTTTTACTCCACCTCCTGAACTTTCTTTTCTAAATTTTCGGTCTATAGCATCCCTTTCTTTGTAAATAATTTGTAACACACTCCTGAGTGGTGAATCTTTTGGCAGCATTTATCAATTTGTATAAGAACAAACTCATCTTTTCTTTTCTCAGTTTTTTGCTGTATTTTTGACAGTTTCACCAGGTTAAAGAGTGAGGAAATGCTTAATTTGTTAAAAACAACAAAGTTTAATGTTCTGTGACAGTTACACTAAAGATAAAGTTTAACTGAGCATGGGAGCAGCCATGCTTGAAATAAGAGAAATAAGCTCATGCACTACAACCCTGTACTTTTCTGCATGTATCCTGTGGATTTGAATGGTGAAACTCAAAAAGCACAACTATTATTATTATTTTCCTCTCGGAACTGGGGAACAGGAACAGCATGCATCAACACCAAGCAATGTATTGAGGATGTGTACTGCTGCTTGCCCTTTTTATGCTGTATCTTGAAGTCATAGGTACATATAATTATAAGGTATTCAAAAACTGTGTTACAGTTAAATCAGTAACTTTGTCCATAGATTGCACTCTACAGGTGGTGTCTATTGTGCATCCCAACAGTTTCTGCACATCTTAGGTTTTCAGGGAGCTGGTTCCAAACCAGTGGAGTATGGAAACTCATTGTAGCCTCTGCTTTTAGTTTGGTTATAGGAAGACTGCATCAGTAGGTCCCTAAAAGTCTTGGCAAATCTAAATGTATTTAGGCCAAAAGACCATTCAGTGTGATTTACATCATCAACAAGATTTAAAGTTTTATATTTTAATCTTGACATCTTGTAAAGCTAACTGTATAGACTTACAGTGTATCATTTTAAATCCTTACTCAGTTCTGTCTAAGTTACGTGTTATGGTCAAAAGCATGACTGCAGAGCATAGCAAATTTCTGTTTGTTTTTTGTTTGGTTGTTTGTTTCAGAAAGCAAATAAGTTGTATTAATGTACAGACATACCACTCTTTATTGCAAAAGTATCAAAGAAAGTAGAAATCCAACATTGGTCGCTTATTATGCCGACTTCTTCAGGAGTCATTGTCAAACACAATTAGACGGTGTTTAGACAATCTGCTTTGTTTGACCTCAGCTAGGAGCTTTGTCACTGACTGTGCTAATTAGCTGATTCCTTTGCAGCTTCAGGGTGTTGATGATGGCAGTGTGGATCCAGGCCCAGCAGCTTCAGGGAGATGCTCTTCACCAGATGCAGTCACTGTACGGCCAGCACTTCCCCATTGAAGTGCGTCATTATCTATCCCAGTGGATAGAGAGCCAGCTCTGGTGAGTTTTGTTTCCGTTCAAGGCTTCAGGAGTCCTTCTGCCATTGGTACATGCGCATGAATTTCACATTTCTTTTGTGTTCATCTATGTGTGTTGTTAGGGATGCTGTAGACCTGGAGAACCCACAGGAGGAGTTCAAGGCTAAACGCCTCTTGGACAGTCTGATACAAGAGCTGCAAAACAAGGCTGAGCACCAGGTTGGAGAAGATGGCTTCCTTCTTAAAATCAAACTGGGTCACTACGCTAACCAACTCAAGGTAATTTTAGTTTTTAGTTTTATCTATTGAGTCACTCCTATTTTTTATGCTTTAAAAGAACCCAGAGTTTTTATACAGTATATATTTGGTGTCAAATATCCTCTGGGTTTTCTGGAGGTCTTATCAAAGGTTGTCATTTGTTTTTTTTTATATTGCACTACTAGACAATTTTGCTTGCGCTTGTTAAGTCAATTACCCCTGACATGTAAACCATTTAGGCATAAAAAAAAGACTCTTAAACTCAATTAATGATCCAATATTTGTGTCTACACATTAACATGCAACTTACCAAAGGAGAGGTTTTAAGTTGGGTTTTATTGTGACTCACATAAAATAGTGTTTTGGCATCAACAAGATTCTGCAAGAAGTGTGAGCTGAAAACATGACATCAAATAATGATCAGCTGAAGGATAATGTGCCTTACAGATCTTCTGTGAGGTCTTTGCTAAATGTTCTCCCCTGTTTTTTTTTTTATGTATCTTTCAGTTCTGATCATCTTTTGACATTTTTAGACTTGTAAATTCTTCTTCCTCTGCTTGTGCTCTTTCTCAAAGAAATGCTATTGCTAAACACTATTTTCAAAAATTCAAGGAATGTTCCTTGAAGCAAGTTTAAAAAGCACAAAAAAAAAAAGACTGGATAGAACTTTTGTGCAAATGTGTACATAATAATAAATGCTGATATTAGCCATGGAAGCTGAGTGAGGTTTCATAACAACAAGTAAATTGTACTAATATAGTTATACTTTCTACAGAGTTAACAAAAGCCTTAGATGCTGAAGACCGCTGATTCTGCCTTGTTGTACCATAATGGATCACACAACAAATTTGTCACACTTCCAGCATAACTTTCATCCTCATCATCGTCATCACCATCTTGCCTTTCACCAGTACAAGTCAGCCTATACAGGTCTTATAATTCAAAAAATAGGAAAAATGGGCAAAGTTTTAGGTTGCTAGTTGTTTATTTTATTTAGCTGGATGGATAGATGTCTTTTTCTAAATGCATTTTAACTGTAATCATAACTTAGATGTTTTCATTCACATGAAACATGTAGTATGAAGTGAGCCAGTTGAAGCAGTAGCAGTAGCTACTAATGAACAAATAATTTTATTATTATCGTTATTATAGTTTTAAAATTGTTTCAGTTAATGAAAATATATGTGATCTCCTGTGAGTAAAAAAAAATGAGGCCAACAAGGTGCCAGGTTATGTTTTCAGCAAAATATTAGAGTTGCTTACAATGAAACAGGATAGATGTTTAGAAGGCACAAGTGTTCAGCTCAGTTTCCTTCCTTGTAGTGGTTCTTAGAAAGAGCACACAACAAGGTGAGTGTTTTGAGAACAGGTTGTATCCACATGGAGGAAAACAAGAGAACAGCCCAAGTCAGCTACGGTAACCAACCAACACTGCTATTTATGATCAAACTCCCTGCTCACAGAAATATTCCTGTGACTAGCTTCTTCCCAAGCCTGAAATCTGGCATGGAAATACAGATGGAATAACTTATTAACCATGATGTTGTGCTCATATTTAATACAGTCGATTTTAATTTGTTTACTTTTAGATGTTTATTTTAACTTAAAAAAATGAAATTTCACAAATTATTCATCACCATGAAAGTATCACGGTATCCTCTTATCTTTATGGAAAGTTGTGATTTCCGTCACTGAGGTGTGCTAATTGATTTTACCATGTCTCCAGCATTCACTCCAGATCTTAACAAGCTTCTCTTACGATACTAAATTGGTCTTAACATGGTTCATGCTCTCCTTTTCTTTCAGAGCACGTATGACCGCTGTCCTCTGGAGCTGGTTCGGTGTATCAAACACATCCTCTACACAGAGCAGAGGCTCATCAGAGAGGCTACAAATGTAAGTTTGATGCAGATGGCATTTGCAGTGTGTCGCCTGCACACCCGCACACGCAAACACACGTCCATCCAATGATGATGCCAAATCCTAGACCGAGTCTAACATTACTAAGTGAAGCCTAAATTACATAATGGTCCAGAAATTGGATAATTGGAAAACTGCTCTCTTTTCCGCTGTTTGTCCACCAAATGTCAGCCCGTTTATTACATTGTTGTAGAAGTGATTTATTAGCACATTAGCGTCTTTTCAGTTTTATAGCTGACTTCATTTTAATGCCATATGAACTGCTGCTTTTTCAGTTTACACAATGGCCCTGAGTTCTAAAACCCTGAAACCAGCAGTGCGTGAAACATCTGACTCCCACTAAGTCCTGTTCTGAATTGATTTTCAGTCACAACATGTTTTTTCTATTTGCGAAATTGACTTGGACCGAATTAATTTCATGCTGTTTAGCCTGAACCTTCATGGCACCATGGTGCAGTCATAGTCTACCAGCGAGCCCACATACATTTTTTTTTTTTCCATGGCGGTTTTCTGTGTCTCCACAGTATTTGCTTTTAGTCGCTGGGGAGTTTGTCGTCAAATACACTAACAGCAACATAGAGCAGCCAGCATCCCACCCTGAGGCCTCTAAAATAACAGCTCACCAGTGGCTACCCATTTGTATTAACAATCCTAATAAACAATCCAGCCTTCCACGTGGACAGATATTTGTTTTTCTCATTCCTCCATCTCTACGTTTTCCACATTTTATTTAGTCAAGCTCTCCGGTGGGTGGGATGATGGACAGCATGTCTCAGAAGTACCAGCAGATCAACCAAGCCTTTGAGGAGCTTCGCCTGCTCACACAAGACACTGAGAATGACCTGCGCAAGCTCCAGCACAACCAGGAGTACTTTATCATCCAGTACCAAGAAAGCCTTCGCATCCAGGGTGAGACCGGAGGGCACGCACGTTGTTGCTCTAAATTAATTATTTGATTTATTAACATTCGCAATGAGCAGCTACAGGGTGGGTAATTGGTAAACAAATCTATAAAGGTGAAACATGTTTAGGTGGCATGGTGTGTGGCTTTTATAGACATTTGGTTAATTGAATTGTGTCCTGTTTTGGTTAGTTTGGATTACCAAAATTGGTTCTGTTTGCTAAATGCCAGAATGCATTTGTTCAAAATCAGCAGCAGTGTGCATACACAGAGATTCCTATGCATTTAAGCAAGATGGAAAAACCCAGATGATCATGTCACGTTTTAGTAAGCAACTGTCGCACTAGTGGCCTTCATTTCAAAATAACCAGACAGGAAATGGGAAAAGAGAGAAGGGAGGTAGACATGTAGCAAAGGTCCTGAGCTCTGAAATGGAAACCATTGACTGCTTCAGCAAAGACTAATAGCCTCCGTATGTGGGGCACCTGATCTGCTGCTGCACCACGTCCAGTTAAAGCAAGTCCCGTACCAACATGGCTTGAAAGACCGCTCAGGTAACAAAGAAGCCATTACCCCAGAAGCAGTATGCAAATTCAGTTTGCAAAAGCTCTTTAACTTTCAGTCACATTTCCTGTTGTGTGATAAAAGTGAAGTTTGTTATCAATAATAACCATTTTTATTGAAGGAAAAGTGATGAGGTTTGCTGCCTGAGAATAGTGTCTCAACTTTGAAGGACTGTTGGGCACTTCGATAATCAGATAAAATAATTAGCAAATAATTGAATTAAATAGGATGCATGTATGTCAGTAAAAAATGTATATTATTAATTTAACTGTTTTGAAAATAGATCTACTTTCTATAATCCTAAATTGATAAAGATTGGAAACATTTAGGTTCTTTAATTCCAGACAGTGAGGGGGGTAAAAAAACGTTTTCATAACATATTTTATAACAGCTTTTTTTTTTTTTTTCTTTCTACAAGAGTCAGCACACAATGGAAGTTTTTAAAGTCTGTACAACCCTAAAGGGATTTCTTTTGAGTTAACTATTATGGGCCAGAGGGTAAAACATATTCAGTATTTGCACAAGTTAAAGACTTTCTACCTCCTCTGTTTTGATCAGTCTTTAACTTGTCCACACCCTCTACAGCTCAGCTGTCCAGCCTTGCCACTCTGCCCCCTTCTGACCGGCAGCTACGGGAGCCTGCCCTTCTCAGCAAGAGAGCTACTGTGGAGGCATGGCTGACAAGAGAAGCCAACACACTACAGAAATACCGCCTGGTGAGAAACCTCAGTAAAAACACTTCATGCTGTTTGTTTTGGTTACACATTTGTAAAGCATATGATTTCGATATTATATATTTTTTTTTTTGCATTATATGCTACTAAATTTTAGTGCTCACAGTCCATCACTGTGAGCACTAAAATTGTATTGTGATAGTTTGCGCTTGTTTTGACTGTTTTCTGTGCAGGACCTGGCAGAGAAGCACCAGAAAACACTGCAGCTGTTGCGAAAGCAGCAGACAATCATTCTGGATGACGAGTTGATCCAGTGGAAGAGACGGCAACAGCTGGCAGGCAATGGGGGCCCGCCGGAGGGGGGCTTGGACATCCTTCAGTCCTGGTGGGGTTTTTTTCCATCTCCTGCTGAGAACACAGCCACTAGAACTCCTCACACAGCATGAAATTATGGGTTTATTAGGCTTCTTGTGGGTTTATCTGAAGCTTTTAATAAGAGAAATATACAGGGACACAAAGTGCATATACACAGACAGCTATTTCCTACTCATTGCCTTTGGAATCTTTGATGTTCTTATTGTTTCTTACTCTTTATTTTATGCTGAAAAAGGCTTTCTATATATTTGAGGCTCATTTTATTAAGCAGAATTTAAGCACATCTTTTGGTTGTGATTTAAAAAATATTAATAGACATATTTCTAATGTGTGGATTTTTTGTGTGCATGTATTTATGTCAGGTGTGAGAAGCTCGCTGAGACTATTTGGCAAAACAGGCAGCAGATTCGGAGGGCAGAGCACCTTAGGCAACAGCTGCCCATTCCAGGACCTATCGAAGAGCTACTCAATGAACTCAACAGCACTATCACGGATATCATCTCAGCTTTGGTCACCAGGTGTGTGCGCTTTTAAACTTCCTCTAAGTATTTGCCCCCCATACACATTTCTTTTGTGATTGCTTTTCTGTAATTTTTAGCATCCTGACAACAAACAAAGATAAGATGAGTAAATACAACAGGCAGATTTTAATTATTTCAATTACTAAGTGGCCCCATCTGATGAAGTTGTTCCTCCCTGAAACTAATAGCCAGTTTTTTCACCCTAGACGGACATCAAGTGTTTGCCTTTATATTGTTGTGTTGGAATTTTGGCCCACTCTTCTTTGCAGATTTTTTTTTTTTCATTTACCCACGTTTGAAGTATTTTTTTTGGCTATTCTGAGATGGAATTGCATAAACTCTGTGATCTTGATTTTAATGTCACACACTGAAATGGTGTGACATTTTTTTATCAGCAGAATTAAATTACGCTAAGTTGTCCAGGCTGCATATCAGTCACAGATCTCTACCACCAAAATATTTGTATGTAACTGGACACACACCTTCAATATATTTCTCTCATGTCTTGTCAGTCCACAGTTAGTTTGTGGAATCATAGAAAAGTCTTGTTTTTTGTTTTTTGGGGGGTTTTTTGCAAATGTGAGAGAAGTCCTTGTGGTTTCCTTTTGATCACCAGAAGATTTGGTCTTAGAATTTTCTCATGGAAGCCAATGTTTCCCCAGTTTTGTTTTTTTAATGTCAGATCCTAAACACTGGCCTTAGCTGATTAAACTGCTTTAGATGTTTTTCTGGGTCTTTTATGACCTCCTGGATAAGTCGTCAGTGAACTCTTGAAACCAGTCTTTGGACAGCCACTCCAACGAATATTCTCCACTGTCCCATGCTTTTTCCATTTTGTGGAAAATTACTATCACTGTTGTCTGCTAGACCCCAGGAAATAATCTTCCCCCTCTTTCCACACTTTGTTTTTCAACTTTGTTGAATTTATTTAGCTTGGATGTTTGCCTTTTTGATGTCTCTCTTTATTTAGCCTACTTCATGTAATCAACCAGGTTCTGTTTAATTAATTTCCTGACTCTGCCAGGCTGTGGTTACCAAAAGTTAAATCCAGCTTTGAAATGTTTT
Source organism: Alfaro cultratus (assembly GCA_903066825.1). Taxonomy (NCBI): domain Eukaryota; kingdom Metazoa; phylum Chordata; class Actinopteri; order Cyprinodontiformes; family Poeciliidae; genus Alfaro; species Alfaro cultratus. The sequence goes on from CAEFZX010006838.1 coordinate 39,901, forward strand.
AGCGAAGGAGGTTATTATATTTTCACTCACGGCCAGGTCGGTTTGGACTGGAAGTCATCATTTAAAATCTTCTTTGTCTACTTGCACATGTCTGCTTCTTTGTCTGACATAAAAACTGGCTTAACGACCTGACATATTTAAGTGTGACAAAAATAGTAAATAAAAACTGAAGTAATCTGTCATACGGAAAACAGCTTTTCACAGCACTGTAAATGTTTTTTTCTTATCATTATACGTCGTACTTGAACAGTGTTGTTACAGTCTGAAAGAGTCATCACTGGTCCATTAGAGTAGCTTGAGAGAATGGAAGATGAACCCATCTAAAGAGGTCTACTGAGACATAAAGCAGACATCGTGAAAGAAAGGGCACATGCAACTTGTTTCAGTCCATTATTGCAGTCCCCAAAGGCCCATCTGCCAGGATGCTTTTCGCCTTTCACCATATCTGAGCAGAAGTACGCTAAAGTTTTTGACAGCACCCTCTCACGCTGCCTCATAAGATAGTCCCCACAGGTACTGATAACACACAGAGAAGTCGTGTCATTGTCACAGCAATTTATGACAGGCTACAGACAAGCCTGTGACCAGACAGTAATGCATTGTTTCTTGGGCAACATCCTCTTTAGAGTCTCCTAAAGTCTTCTGAGGTTTCACACTGTCAAAAGGAGAGAACTGTGTTCCCAACGCCACTCACCTCAGCTGCACATCAGAAGCCTTTGAGTCTCATAACAACATAATAATTTTACTCACACTCCCTCTGGGCCTGCAGGATTATGCTGTTGGTTGTATCGTATTCTGTCTGCCTTTTTGCTTTACGTGTTTGTGTGTTACTACATAAATGAGTAATGTTGACAGAAATATTTCAAGAGAATATTTTAACTGAAGCGGTATTTTTAGCGTGACCTACCTTTAATTCGCATTGTTGTGCGCAAGGTCATTTAAAGGTTCAAACCTGCTTAAAGGAAGCTACAATTGTGTTTTATTATTAAACCAGAGATATTAAGATTTGCCTGCATGACTGAATCAAAGGAGGAGGATTTTTAAAAACTTATTTAAACAAAATTTGTAAGGAATGATGATATGCAGGTGGCCATGGATAAACTTTATTAGAATTACATTGATAATTGAAATTGGGTTTAAAATGAATAATTACAGCTGCTGTGGAAGACATTTTTTAAAGAGGCAGTGTTACGTAAAATTGACTTATTTGAGCTTTACATCATATTATTCCGTTATGCCGTCATCAAAAACATACCTGGAAAGTTGCTTTGATTCATTCATGCATGTTTGAAGAATCCTTTAATCTACTGTGGCATCCATTCAAGGTGCTTAAATACTTGGGGGAACCGAGAGCAGCCTTTTCCTTGGCAGTTTCCAATTAGAGTTTTTGCCTCACAGACAACTCTCCACTCAGCTCCTTCAAACTAGTCAGCAGCAATTAGCAAACATTTGGCGGAGCTTCGCGTCAGCTGAGTTCTTTATATAAGCTACTTCTCAGTGCAACGCTGGTGAAAACGTTGTTTAAAGCTTAATGGAGAAGCATTGCAAAGATGAAGTGCTGAAGACAGAGTGTCAGAAAGAGCAGGAGCTTCTTAAAAAGAGAGGCCCAATTTCAAGGCGTTATGCTGCAAAGTCAAATTCTTTTTAGTCATGTTTGATATAGAGAGCATTTTTATCTATATTGAAGGTAAAATAGTTACTTGATTGTGCTATAAAATGGCACTATATGCCTGAAAAATATGTAATACTGATGCCCTTAAAAAACTAAAGAAAAATAAGAAGATTAAACATTCATAGTTTTTGAACATCCAACTAAGTAGTCAAAAATATGCAGAATTCATTGTGTTGGAAGCAGAAATATGTTCTAAACGCTATAAAATTTCACTTTAACATGGTGTTAACTGTATTACAGGTGACCGCATAAATAAACACCGGTTAATTCTGCTTTTACCTCCTTGTGTGACCTTCTATTCTGTGTTTACAGCACCTTCATCATTGAGAAGCAGCCACCCCAGGTTCTGAAGACCCAAACCAAGTTTGCTGCCACAGTACGCCTCCTAGTGGGAGGGAAATTGAACGTTCACATGAACCCTCCACAGGTCAAAGCAACCATAATTAGCGAGCAGCAAGCCAAGGCATTGCTGAAAAATGAAAACACAAGGAAGTAAGTTTACAGCTCTCTTTTTCTCTGTCAATGCAAATTTGAAAACATAAAAAAAAACATTACTGTGTGTTACTTGGTAATTATAAATCAGAGAAAACACAGATCACATGTGGGGTTTCTTGAGGCTATGCAAGACGTTTCCCACAGAAATCAATAAATGAGAGCTTGTTGAGAATGATATTTTTGTTGAAGCCTCTTTCCACAACTTAGCACTGAGGCATGCCTGGAACCTGAACAGTCGCTCAGAGGAATCTATGATGCAGATACAGAATCCATTTTTAGCCTCTTTCACAGTCTGACTCCACATTCATCCTAACTTAAAGAAATCCTCCACATCTCCTGGTCATCTTGGCATTTAGTGGCAAAAATGGGGAATCAATTAAACAGTTGAATCATCATCTGGTCTGTATCATCTGCTGTAAACAACATGCTCAAAGACGTTTCTTCACTGGTCCAAAGTAGATAAGATGGTCTTGGTGATAGCTACATATTCCAATTATACAGGAAAAACACCATTCTAGGAAGCCAGAGGGGTGGAAGATTAGAAGCACTGCAATTCTTAGCACACGAGTCCATCACATTAGACAGAAGAGTCAATTTACTCACTAATTGTCTTTTTGTTCCAGTGAGAGCAGTGGAGAAATTCTTAACAATAACTGTGTGATGGAGTACCACCAGACTACAGGCACTCTCAGCGCTCACTTCAGAAACATGGTGAGTGGGGGGTCTTTGCTGTCTACAGTGCGTCCGGGTAGCATTCACAATTGTGGTAGTAAATTGTGGTTTTTACAACAATTCATTTGTCGTTACCACAGCTTACTACTTGTGATAAATTCTGGTGATTGGACTTGATTTGGAAAAACACACACCTTTCTATATAAGGTCGCACAGCTGATGGTGCGTGGCAGAGCAAAAACACAAAGCATGAGATCCAATGAATTGTTTGGAAACCTCTGAGATTGGATTGTCTTGAGCCACAACTGGTTTTGTTCTCCTTTGAAGGTCACCAGAAAGTGAGAACATGTTATTCTAGTTATGCATCTCAAAGAGTTTAATTCTACCCTGCCATTGAATTCTAAAAATGAATGTTATTTCTTTTAGATATGTTGAATCATAGAATCAAAGTAGAGAAACTAATATATTGATGAAAGGTATGCAAAACAGATCCATTTATTTACACAACTCCTAACCTTCTCAGGTCAATGTCACGACACACAGCTGCCCCACCCTTAACCCACACACCCTACGGTGCCGTGCCCTAACAATTGAAAACAGTTTTCGTGGAACCAGGTGGATGTACAAAATACTAGGTAGTTCGGCCTATATTGAGATCTGCTAAAAATACTCTTGTGTTTACATTTTTTTATTTACCTTAAATATTCAAAAATACAACTCAACCATATTTGGCAGCTAGAATTTTCTATATGACTTTATCAGTCTCTCACTTGCCCTATAAGTAAGATTGAAAGATGTCCTAAATGTTTTCCACTTATGAACAACTTTTTAACTCTTCAATGATTGATTTCAAAATGTCTTGAATGTCCAATTATGGGACTGTCCACGTGTCTCACGCAGCTCTACATGTGTAACTTTAAATTTGACTAAAAATCCCTCGTTCTGAACAAAATCCCATTCCAAAGTCTCAAATTTGACATGGTAAGGTTTGAAAAGTGAAGTGGATCAAGAGAAAAATTATATAAGCAACTTGCATTCCAGGAGCTATAAAAAGGCATGGAGCAGAAAACGTCAATGATAAAGGAGTTCTCATTTGAATGCTATGTAATTCTAACGGCGATAGACACTATGATAAAGCAGAAAAGTGACACTACTGAGTGAATGTCACTGGTGTTTTTATGTGCAGGAGATGAAACTGGTAGCACTAGAATTAAATGCAAAACTCAAGTTAAAAGCTATAAAATTAACAGTCAAATGGAGAATCTCTTGTGACTGAATAAGCTGAGGAAGGAGGGACTCCAGAGTGGACAGCAGGACGAGACTCTATGCTTTTCTTTTTTTTTTTTGTGAAGTTGCTTCTAAAAAGTGCTGGAAAGTTCAAGGAAGCAGTCTGTGTTTGTGTTGGGAAAAAATAGCTTTTAAATATGGAATCCAAAAATATTTCTAAGAATACAGGGCTTGCTTTCATACTATTCAAATACCAGGATGTCATTTGATGAGCTGAAAGCTGAATTTGAACTTGGTCTGAAATGTTGTACATTCGGCCTCAAAACTTTGTTGGATTAAATTAGAATAATGTTATCATCCAACCTCGCTCTTCACCTTTGGAAAAATTCAGATAAATAATAATGATCACACAAAGGGTATTATCCCAAAGTGCTCCAGTTTTCTATTAGCACAATCATCTGGACATTCACATAAGAGGCTGAATGTCTGGAAAAGAAAACCTTCAAACTGAAATTTCTGACAAACTCTGGGAAAAGGCTTCTGCCACATTCAATACCAAATCAATAAAAGAACACATCAAATGTAATGCAATATATATAGGGTTGATGCGTGCTTGTTAAACATGCAGAGCTTCATAGATACTACAACAACATCACAGCGGACTTATGCATGAAAAGTAAAGTATTCCTTTACTTTCCTTCACATGGAAAGTAAAGGAATACTTTTGAATTGTTGGTGGTGATATAAAAATAAGTAATTTACTTGGGGGAGGGTAGAATAACTGTATGAACATGCATAATTTCAAAACATATTACATTGAATACTCAACCATTTATATTATTTTTGTGTACTGGAAAGTATATAATCATGAAAATTCGTGGACCTCCTCAGATTCATGGATGAATTGTGAATCTGCGGATAAAGCGGATCCCCTTGAAAGAATAACATTATTTGGAACGGTAAAACTCATGTTTATGAATAAGAGGAAATATTATTAACAGCAGAAGAAGGTGGATAATGTGGGTGGACATTGTAGTTTTCATCCTTGAGAAAATCTTACTAGCTTTGGTTTGTCAAAATGATTTTCTTTCAATACAGTTGGATTTCTTTTTATTTTATATGATAGACTTTCTCATATGTAGGGTACCTAATTTATTCAGGCTAGCACTGTTGTAATTAGCATTTAATAGTTTTTTTTATTATTCTGACACTTTAAAAAGTACAAATCAGAATCACTTTATTGTGATTGCCAGTAAACAAGTTCACAGGATAGGAAATTGATTTGGTATGATCATGAAATTTTTTTAAAAAGAATATGAATATGAAAAATATACAATATATAAACAGGTGCAGAGTAGCAGGTGGATGAGGTGTGTTATGCCAGAGTCTTGTTCAACAGTCTAATGGCTGAGGGAAAGAAACTGATCTTGTGAGGGGAAGTTCTGGTCCAAATGGGCTGCAATCTCCTGCCTGAAATATATAGTGTGGTGGGAAAAAACAAAATGTTCCCAGATCGATAGGCTGCAGCCAATGCTTCTTGAAGATCTTGGCTGTGGTTAATCCCCATTGCTCTTTATTGGTTATTTATATTTAAAGGTAATTTTGCATGTCCCTACTGTTTATATTGTCCATAAACATATTTATCTTATCATATCTTTTTGTAGTCTTTGAAAAGGATCAAACGATCGGACAGACGTGGAGCAGAGTCAGTCACAGAAGAGAAGTTCACCATCCTGTTTGAGTCTCAGTTTAGTGTTGGAAGCAATGAACTTGTCTTTCAAGTTAAGGTAAGGTTATACATAGACTAAAGTCAACAATAGAGTTACTTTAACATTTATAGGAAAAGACTGGAAACAGGGGCTGCACAGTGGCACAGTTGGTAGCACTGTTGCCTTGCAGCAAGAAGGTCCTGGGTTTGATTCCCAGCCCGGGGTCTTTCTGCACGGAGTTTGCATGTTCTCCCTGTGCATGC